>JAXIVJ010006850.1:0-64230 GCA_036785665.1 Chirona hameri
GATACTGTATATGTGCTTTGTGTGAACTTATGCACTGGCGGATCCAGAGCGGCATAAAGCTGGTTTGGTAGGTTAAATCCGAGAGTCTGACGTGACAAAGCTCAAACGCTTATCTGATTTCTCTTCCTTGTGAGTTAGAAGTTATTAAAAACAAAGTTCCTAAAATAATATATTACGAATTGTTGGGAATTCAGGAAATGTGTGAAGTTGCAGCCGCGACTTTTGTCGGTTTGGGGGGGGGGTGGTATGACCCAGATGTCCCCTGGTTCCGCCTCTGGACCATATGCATGATTTGTGGGCGTGTGTTTGTGTGTGTGTGTGGGGGGGGGGGGGGGATCCGTGTTTGGTTTCGTGCGAGCTGAATCGTTTGTGTGAATAGTGGATGCCCTATGTGATGCCTGATGCCATCCTACTACAGTCCCTTTTGATATAGAGATAAATCACCGCTTCTGGGACACGTGTAGTGTAATACCTATGTCTTGACTCTGGCCTTGTGTTTTTGGACCCCGTTGACAGCGAATCCATTTGTGCACTGTACCTACAGCAAGGCGACGATTTGGCGTGTTGATACTGGACTGGGTCGATGTGGATTTCAATCAGCGGCTTGTGTGTCTCCTTGCCTTCGGTCTATTGTCGCTTATCTTATATGAAGAAAATGTCACTGCTGTACGGGATGCGCATTCGAATTCCTGGTTCGCAGATGAATTGAACCACTGTTTGCAGTTTGCATGTGCAAATCGTCTGCGTCGCGTCTAGGCAACGCGTTAATTTTACGGTGCATTGGCATCGTATATTTAACCATGCGAATGCCAATGTTGTTCGTTTTATGTATGTGTTGAAATAAATGTGACCAGACTTGTTATTGATTCGACTCTGATTGAATCGATTGGAATCGTTCAATCAAAATCCCTTGAATCAAAGAAGAGTCGATTCACCACCGGATTTTTTTTATTCATGAATCATGATTGAATCAAAACCGCATAGAAACAAGGCTGATTGAATACAAAAGACTGTGCAATGCTATTTCAATGGTGAGTCAAACGTGATTTGATCAAAAGATGTTTCTATTTTTTAATCGGAAAGAATCATTTCTCAAAATGGTTACCCATGAATCAAACGGTGACTGAATCATTCATATTCCAAAATGAATCGTGATTGAATTCTTCCAAAAAGGTGAATAAATAACCAGTCTGAATGTGACGGGTGTTGGAAGTTTTATAAATGTCGCATATGTGCAATATTATTACAATTGCGTATTTGTTTACCGAAACACCGTAGGCTCCCCAACCTACTGAGTACTGTGAACGGCAGACCGCCTGGGACCCTAATTTTAGGCGATAACTTTTGAATGCATCAACTGGCATGGACGAATTCCTTGCAATGGACGTTTCAGGCACTGCGCTAATGTTTATTGTTAAGGTTGGATGGTGCAGGGGCGGATCCAGGAGTTTTTCAATGGGAAGGGGGGGGGGGGGCAGGGCTTAGGGGCGCATTTTTCGGTGAACAGGGGCGCATTTTCTCCAGGGAACAGGGGCGCATTTTTTTCCGGAAATTGGGACGCCGTTTCTTAGATACCCAGGGGCGGATCTAAGGATTTTTCCGAATGGGGTGGGCGGCTGACCCAGGGGTTGGCATTTTCCCCGTTAAAGGGGACACCATGGGCCTAGAGGGGCGTTAAAGGTTAATTAATAAACTACATTTTCCTGCAAAAATTGTCCATTCTCTTACGCTTACTCATTTGCAGTTTTTTTTCTTCTCGAAAAAACAAAACTATAAATGTATTAAAAAAAAAGATACTGAATTTATTTGTATAGCACTCTCACATGTAGGTATGCCGTCCGTCAGTAGCACGCATTTTCGTCAGCAGCACGTATATTCCAGTGCGATCGTGGATGTGACTAATACTGCCACGGCTAGGTCATTCACCTCTCTCTCGCCTGCCGAAATATACCCCCAGTGGCGGGCGTATACATTCACAAAGGGTCGGCTTCAGGGTCATCACTCAGTCTGAGGGGCCCTAGGCCTGAGGGAGCCATTTGTCAGCCTGATGAGACCCTTTGTCAGCCTGTGGGCCCCTATGTTCCGTCTGAGGGGCCTTTGGTTGGCGTGAGGGGCCCACGGTCGGGTTGAGGGGATCCGCCGGCGCCCCGAAGGGGAACTTAGTCGGCCTGATGGGCCCAGTCAACCTGAACGGTCCTCGGTCGGCTTGAGAGGACTTCGATCGGCCTGAAGGAAAACTCAGTCGGATTGAGCGGGCCCCCTAAATTGGGCATCTTTTTGTGGCAAAAAGGTACCCCCATTTTTTCCCTCCGCGGATTGGGGCCGGTCACTTTATTTTGGTATTTGAGCTTAAGAAATTCACTTTTCGAATTCACAAAAAAACGATTTTTGGACATTTTTCCGAAAAAAAGTTTTTTTTGGGTCAAAAAGAAAAAGAAATCAGAAATCCGAGAAAGCCATTTGGAAGAGACAGTCATTTCCTTTCTTTTGACGTTTTGTATTTGCAATTTGCTTTGAAACGATTTTTTACAATTTTTCAAACATTTATTGTTTTTCCACCAAAAATAGCATGACATGACGTCATTAAAACGTTATTATCTCCAAAAATACTACACTAATTTCATTGAAATTTGGTGAGAAGACGTAGAATTGATGCAGTATAGGGTACTTAAAGTGTCACGTTGATATCTATCACAGTTTAAAGGTTATTGAGAAAATCCGGGAGGGGGCAGATTCTGCTCCCCCCAGCGGGGCGCATGTCACCGGGGCTGCTTGAATTGCATCAGGTGCGCTGTTTTGTCTATCATTGAAATCAGTGGATACATAAAAACTTCAAATTCAATCACTTGAGAGAAGAAAAAAACTTCCGTTTTCATGAAGTTTTCTCCTAAGATCATTGTTTTCACTTTCAGTGCACGGAACGCGCAGGGGGGGGGGGGGGCATACTTGTATTGCATGCCCCCCCCGCCCAGATTCCTGTGGGGTTGCCCCTGATGTCGGCCCCCACATGAAAATGCATATACATCCACAGGAAATGGCTAAATTTGCCCAATTTTCACCGAGTCCCGCATCTTTTGCAAAATACAAATATCCGGTGGCGGATCTACGGTTGGAAAAATGGGCAATTGCCCCCCCCCCCCCAACCACCTGAAATCGGTGCAAGATTGACACATTTCCTGATATAGAAGACAATCTAAGCAACTTTGACTAAGGAAAGCTGGCTTTAAATCAGCTATCAATGCATAAGCAAGTTAAATCCGATGCGTTTTCAGAATTGTGTGAGACTTTTTTTAGGTCAAAAATTGAAATTGAATATTCAAGAAAAAACAGTTTTGAAACTGATTTTTTTTCTCTCGTGAAACTCGTGTGTAGTTATGTCAGTAAATTGGCTATATCTCAAACAGTTTTCAATGAAATTTCTCCATTTGGGCATAGAAGACGAAGACCTTTCTTAAATATTTTGGGAACTCTGATAACTGAGAACAAGGCAAAAACAGTCCGGACTCCGGAGCTAACCATCCCTAAACTGGTCAGTGGCAAATCTATGTTAGGGCAAAACAGGCAATTGGGACATTCCACGACAAATCGACCAAGGCTTGACACCCCCATATTTTTGAAAATTCTGGAAATCAGTTTATATGGTAATAATGGGCTAAAGCCAGCTGTGACAATCTTATTTTTTGCAGATAACGGTCACCGAGTTATAGCCTCGGGCGTTTTTGAGAGGTCGTGTTGTAAGGTCATCTTTGATCGCCTGTAGCTTGTCAACGAACTGCACGAACGTAATATAATTGCATATGTTTGAGCTCGCAATGACGCGAGGAAACTTTTGGCAATTTCATATTTTTAATTTGTGTTTTGTTTTTTGACCCCGTGACTTCGTGACCTAGTTTTCCATGAAATCCTTGATCTGTGGCACCCAAAAAAAAGAAGATTTGTTTTTGTGTAAAGCCAAATCAGTCTTTATAAATATTCTTTCAAAAGAAAAGGTAAACAAAACAAAAATTGCCTATAAAGAGTACTTTTAAGCTTCGCAAAAATTCCGGTAGACGGCGCTGCGAACATATATATATGTGTATCTTGGGACTGGTAAAGATATGGAGATGCAGTAAACGACAGTGAATAGGGCTAATTATTCTAAACGGAAAATGTTAAAATACTTTTGTGATCTGAGGTCAAGGTCAAGGTCGTATTTAAGGTGAAATACTGCAGGTAGCGCTTTGAACACATGTATGTGTATCTCTGGACTGGGTAGATATATCGAGATGCGGTAAACGACAGTGAATAGGTCTATGTATTCTGAGACGAAAATGTAAATTTACTTTTGTGACCTAAGATCAAGGTCAAGGTTATATTTAAGGTCGCAATTTCAATATTTGACCTTAAATATGACATTGACCTTGACCTCAAACCAAGAAGTATTTTTACATTTTCTTCTTAAAATACTCAGACCTATCCACTGTCGCTTACCGCATCTCGGTATCTTTACCAGTCTAGAGATACACAGATATGTGTTCAAAGCGCTACCTGAATATTTGACCTTAAATACGACCTTGACCTTCACCTCAGATCACAAAAGTTTGCATACATTTTCGTCTTAGAATACTTCGACCTATCCACTGTCGTTTACTGCATGCTCAATATCTCTACTACGGTCAAGGTCATATTAAGGTCGCAATTTCAATATTTGACCTTAAATATTACATTGACCTTGACCTCAGATCACAAAAATATGTTTACATTTTCTTCTCCGAATATTTAGACATATGCACTGTCGTTTAGAGAATCTCGATATCTCCCAGTCCAGAGATACACGTGCATGTGTTCAAAGCGCTATCTGCATTATTTGACCTTAAATACGACCTTGATCTTGACCTAAGATCACAAAAGTATTCCTAATTTTCGTTTCAGAATACGTAGACCTATCCACTGTCGTTTATAACACCTGGATATCTCTACCCAGTCCGAAGATACACAGATATATGTTCGCAACGCCGCCTACCGGAGTTTTTGCGAAGCTTAAAAGTACTCTATTGGGAAAATCTTCTTTTGTTTACTTTTTGTTTTTAGAGAATATTTATAAAGACTGATTTGGCTTTAGACAAAAATCCATTTTTTGGGTGCCACAAATCAAGGTATTTCATGGAAAACTAGGTCATGAAGTCACGGGGTAAAAAAATATGCAATTGCCAAAAGTCTCCTCGTATCATTGCAAGCTCAACCACATGTAATTATATTACGTTCGTGCTGTTCGTTGACAAGCTACAGGCGATCAAAGATGGCCTTACAGCATGACCTCTCAAAAATGTCTGAGGCTGTAACTCGGTGACCGTTGATCTAAACAAAATAAGATTGTCACAGCTGGATTTAGCGCCCAAGATTACCATATCAACCTCTTTCAGAATTTTCAAAAATATGGGGGTGTCAAATTTAATTATTTTGGTCGATTTGTCGTGGAATGCCCCATCTACCAAGCCATAACACCATGCATCTCAGATTTCGACCAAACTACGTTTCGGAGGCTATCTGGGCTGTAGATTCACATTATGCAATTTTCAGCTCCGTCCGTCAAACGGTTTTCGAATTACAGCCTTGGGCAACATTGTTATGTCATGCAAAACTCGAATTGTCAGAGGGCAATATCTTCCATCCAAATCATGCGTGTCATATCAACCTATATATCATCAATAATCGTCAGGAACATTATATTCACCCTCGCCAGTGCAAGGGGGTGCCACCCCTCGGTTTTTCGGGAATAACTCACGTAAATATCAACCGATTGCGATGAAACTTTCAGTACTCTACTTCTGAACAATTGGACACATATTCTGATAATTTTGAACTTGTAGGTCAGATGACCCGTGATCTATGACCTGCTTTTCAAGGTCATATCAGGCGCAACTGGCGTCCCGTAGTATTGATCCTTGAAACTTGTGCAGTTTCCGAGTGTTTGTTGTTCCGGAGCATATGCACAGGTATTTCCAGGGCCCAATCTTACCAAGTGCCGTGAATGCGCAAGTACGGCATGCCGTACTTCCAAGTACGGTATGCCGTAGAGGCGTACTTGGGGCGCTTGCGGCCCTCGGTCGCCGTGCGTGTGACGTCAGCATGCCGTGAATGGACATAACAGAGCAAATTGTCATCTGTTTGCCGATTGCAAATAGTCAGCTGTCAGCATTGCCCGAACTGTTAGGACAGTGCCGCTTGGGATGGTACCGACGGGTTTAGCCGAGAAGTATTTATTGTGCAGGCAGAATGTAACCCCGAACGGAGCAACTGATACAACCATGCACTGTGGGGAGTGGCGGGAGGGTTCGACAAAGAACCATTGGCCACTCGAGAGATTGGTATCCTTTGGGATAATTTCCATTTGGTTTCGTTAGGATAAGGCCGCTTCGGTGCGCTCGGACCATTGCGTAGCCATGGGATGACGGAGAAGGGATAAAGTGAGTCAAAAGGGAACGCCGACCGGGCAACCGTCCATGGACTTACAGGGCCCTTCCCCGCAGGGCGAAGCTGCGATGAGAGCCCAATAAAAAGGGATCTGATAGTTTCCCAGACCAGATCCATTGTAATCCTCCCGACTGCCGGTCCTATATCCTCTGTCACGCCTACGTTAACCCGGCTCTGGTGATCGCTGGCCACCGGGCCCTGGGTGGCCGCCTTCATGGCTTGGGTTCTCCTCACAGCTTCGCCCTGCGGGGAAGGGCCCTGCAAGTCCATGGACGCTTGCCTGGTCGGCGTTCCATTTTGACCCACTTTACCCCTTCTCCTTCATCCCATGGCTGCGTAATGGCCCGAGCGGACCTAAGCGGCCGTATCCTAACCAAACCAAACAAACAAAAAATCCTGGCACGAATGCGTTTTATTCACCGGTAATTCAAAATAGTAACAAGTGGGCTTTCTTTATTTCTTAAACTTTCGGCGACAGCACGAATGGCTGAAGGCAGATTAACTTCAGAAACGGATTGAAATCACGGATTGTTCATAGATACATTTTCAAATCGTGTGATATAAACGATACAATTCAAGACGAAAACAAAATAACGACAAACAGCGCGACATTGGATGGGCTGCTCAACGGCATCTAGCGGCGACAATTTTGCCAATGGATTATGACACATAATAGGAAAACACTGAATATTTTACGTAATTGTTTTTTTGGGGGGGGGGGGGAGGGGTGGGGGTATTAAGCTGGTGCTCAGGTAAAAGCTGCCATTCTTGTATACACCCATAGGCGTAGGAACAGGGGGGGGGGGGCAGCCCCCCAAACATTTTGGATTTTAACATTACGCCTATGGGCGTTGCATGGAAAGAATCGAGTTCAGAAGGCCTCCTGCCCCCCAACTTGAACATAGTTCCTACGCCCCTGTATACACCAGTAAGGCATCGCAGTTGGCGATGAACGAGCGAGCGCGAAGGAAATGTATGGTGAATTTCAATTCCATCGGGCAAGTAGTTTATGAAATACAAGTCACCCACATGAGTCGGCACTGGTCTCAAACAGGATAGGTTGGATGGGCTGCTCAGCCAAGAAGCCTGCTTGTCAATCGGACGTGCGGTTGCAGAAATACGAGCTTCTCAAAAGCGTCGCCACGGGCCGGGCCGGGCCGGGCCGGGCTGGGCCGCTCATATTCAGATTGTTCCCATACACCACGGAAGGACGAGCGCGTTCGCGCTCGCTCGTAATAATAGGCGGCGTATGAAGCTGAAGAGCGCTTAAAGGAAATAGTTCACCTTCAACATTAGTTTTAAACTGAGATAGCAGTTTTGTAGCCCGTGTTGGGAAACCCTTAGCTGCAAGTTTTCTTGACTGAAAAGACTCTCCAGCCGAATATATTTGAGTTTTTGGCGAAGGAATGCGGTGCTGGCGAAAGAATGTTGTACTGGTTCTAGCCCGGGCAGAGGCTATACCATCAGCCAATCAGCTTGCAGCTGGTGCTAGCAAGCGAATCGCCGGCCGCCGGTTGGCACACCTCCAATGCGAGTCTATCTTTACGTGACTACTTTCGAATCTGATTGGCTGAGCCATTTTTGACATACGCGTCACGTCAGGACTCTGACTCAGAGAGTATGCATATAGTTTTGATAAACAATACAAATGTACGGCCTTCTGCCCTGAATCTGCGCGATATAAGGCCAATTTTGACAATATAAAAAGAAATTGTATTAACAAATATAATCAAATCGTGTTGGGTACAAAATTTCCAAGGTAAACTATTTCCTTTAAAGTGGGCAAAATGCAAGAAAGGGGATTGGAGTAGGACATTTATTTCGCCCGCTTCAATATCAGCTACGCAACAGGATCTAGTTAGTGGCAAGTATCTAAGCACTAGTAGAATGTTCATAAACGTCAATAGCAGGCAATGCACCAATCACAGCCGGCAAATGCTGCTATTGCTGACTGGCTGTCGGTGCCGTGACAGTGCCGTGGGCCCGTGAATGCGTAAGTACGGCGTACTTGGACCGCCGTACTTGCCCATTCACGGCATTTGGTAAGATTGGGCTCTTGGTAAGATTGGGCCACATATTCTGATAGTTTTGAACTTGTAGGTCAGATGACCCGTGATCTATGACCTGCTTTTCAAGGTCATGTCAGGCGCAACTGGCGTCCCGTAGTATTGATCCTTGAAACTTGTGCAGTTTCCGAGTGTTTGTTGTTCCGGAGCATATGCACAGGTTTCCAGGTGACAGTTGTGGTTTACATTGAGATTGTGACCTCGATTGACCTTTTCAAAGGTCAACTGAGGTCATTGACCTCCGATGACCTCCGATGACCTCGACCTCGGTCACTGACCTCCGACATATTACTTTTTTTTTGGCTTCTGGCAGTTTCTAGGACATTTTTGACGCTGATTTCAAATATCAAATATGGGATCCATTTTACATAATTATATGTTCAAACTGGGTCTGCGCCTCCACAGGTCAACTGATGTCACTGACCTCAAATGACCTGACATGACCTGACATGACCTTTTTATAATTTGGCAGTTTCTAGGACATTTTGTGACGCTGATTTCAAATTTGTCACCGATTTAGCATAATGATATGCTCATTCGCGTTTCTATCCCGAATAAATTAAATGTATACGCATTTACAATTTGGCTGACTTTTGGGTCATTGACATGACCTCAGAGGTCACCTAATGACCTAGGACCTTAAATTCGGGTACCAATGGCTTCCTCTCATGACAAGAAACACGCTCGTTTTTTAATCGAAGTTCTAGCTCAATTAGGGCCGAAAGTAAAACGCTTGGGGGGAGGGGGTGTACCCCCCCCCCCCTGCACGGTCACGCACTGATCGGACGTTGCACGGGCGAGGGTTAATATGATAAAATCGTTTTTCGAAAACACGAAAATTTTGAAATTCTTACATGTGATCTAAAGTCAGATCACGTTGTGATTTTATACTGTGGCCATTTAAAATTCGGAATTTGTTTCTTGCCAGAATCGACTGACAGAATCGATACATTGGCCTTCGATGGTAAGAAAATTGGAGATAGGGTTTGCTTTAAATATTGTATTTATATTTTTCATTTGGAAACATCATGGTCACCAGCATGTACCAGCACGTCTTTGGTAATAACTTTGCACACAATTGTGCTAGAGAGCTTAATTCAACGACATTATACTTGTCTCGTCGAGCTGCATTCAATGATGCATAGCATGACTCCCGCAGGCCATGCCATGACCTCAAGGTCACGTGACCTGAGGTTGATTTCCCAAATGACCTGGCTTGATTATACAGTGGATAATTTGTTGAAATTGTTCGTTTTATTTGGTACAGCTGAACTTTTTTTGGAACACTTTTATTAAAAAAAATGACATTCTCGGTCTGGAAATAGAGATGAGAAAATTTGATATCTTGAGGACCCAAATACGCTTCTATCGGCGAAATATTGAATTGTCATCACGTAATATTGATCTTTGAGCGGAATAGGTTGTCACGTGATTCAAAGGGCCTGCACCCTCCTATTCCACCTAATAAAAATCACGAATTTTAACTGAGCACATTACAAAATCACATGATCTGACCTGAGGTCACATGCCAAAATGTCGCCACTTTTCCATTCGAGTTCTCAAAAAGATTACATTACATTCATTTGTGGTTATTGGCGATTTTGATGATACATAAGTTTATATAATTCGAATTATTACCGAGCGGGCGCGAAGCTCCCGGGAGGTTTCTCGTCAACTTACTAGACAAATTTACATTTGACACGGCCCGACACGGCCCGACACGGCCCGACACGGCCCGACACGGCCCGACACGGCCCGACACCGCCCGACCCGGCCGTACAGACGCTTTTCGGAAGCTAATAACTTTGCAACCACTGTCCCGATTGAGATCGGGTTTTCACCATTGGATACCTACATCAAATACATTTTACTGAATCTGTTTGCTCTGATGTGGGTGGTAGCAAAGCACGTGGCACGTGCGTCGGCGAAGCCTTCCATAGTCAACGCATATTTATCTAAGCATACATTTATACGCTGAAGCATGCAGCGCTCAGGCGTGTACTCCCTTTTGGTAGAGTCGAGAAAGGAGATCATGAACAATTTAATACAGCTTAATTTAGCTTTACCAAAACGCGCCCGCTCGATCATCGCCCAGAAAGGCGTTTTAACCCTCGCCCTACGAGAGCTTTTTTCACCCTACGGGGGGGGGGGGGGGCTGACAGGCCCCCCTGTTACTTCCAAACCAAGCAACTTAGAGCAATGCGGTGAGTACGAGCATGTTGCCTGTCATGATAAAAATCTAACAGTATGCGATTTTTAGGTTTCAGGTCAACGGATGACCTTCCAGGTCAAGTGAATGACCTCGGATTTACCACGTCCAGAACAGCGATTTTGCTCTTCAGAAAACCTAAAAATGAGAAATTGATAAATGTAAATAAAAAGGCATTTTCCTAGACCAGTTTTGGCTCAGAAATACCAAAAAGGTAATTATTTGTTCGTATCTTGTCTAAAAATGTCAAAAAAAGTTATTAAAAAAATGACGTCATCAGTTTCTTACACTTAGGAAGCCATCACTCAGTCAAAAAAGAAGATATTACTTTGAAATTTGGTATGGGTATTGTCCATACTTAGTTCTCTCACATATATTCCGGTTTGTCTAATATCTTTGAAATTTTTGATTTTGTGGGGATTTTTCCAAAAAATCCGTTTTTTACAATTTTAGGAGTCAAAAGACCAAAATTTTGCAAATCTGAGATTGCCATTTTAAAGACAATGCCATTTTGTATCTTTGGTGAATTGCGTTTGCAATTTCATTTAAAATTATATTTTCTTCGATTTTTCAAATATTTCTATTTTCCCCCCAATATGACGTAATCAAAACGTCATTATTTCCAAAATTGCTCAACCAATTTCAAATACATTTTTACAGCCTACGTATAATTGCCGTAAACCCAGTTACCAAAAATTTCAGCAAGATGCACTACATGTGTAAAAAGTTATTCAAGAAAAACCTCAGAGGGGGGGGGGGGGGGCTGTCAGGTGTAGGGCGAGGGTTAAAGGGAAATAATGACCTTTTTCCACAAAAATGGAGTTAGCACTTGAAATCGCCAGACGAGACCAAAATATATTGTAAATTCATCACATTTTGCATGAAAACTTTCCTACCGAAAGATATTTCAAGTTAAAGTTGATAAGCGTTCCACACTTCTAGCGACCGGTACTTGCAAGTACTTTTGGTCCTCATCAAACTGCGGGCTTTTCCCGTATTGTTTTTTTAAGCAATGGAGTGGAAAATATATTGTGCGTTCTGCTTGTTGTGATTATATGCCCGGCGATCTTCTAAAACTAACAGCGATTGGAAGAAGTGGCAATAAAATCGGAAGCTCATCGATGCACATCAACCGTTGTGCAACCAACTTTTATTCGAGTTGGTATAGTTTGCATGTTGTTGTTATTCATGACTTATACTGATAGTCAGTCATGCATCACGGATGCTTCACGGATTGCTTCACGGATCAGAGCGCTGCTCGAACGCACGCTAGTAGCGCTTTCGTTATCCATGGCAACCAGGCGTAAGCCAATGAAAAGCCAGAACGTATTCCCTTTCTGGCTTTTGATTGGCTGACGCCTGGTTGCCATGGAGAACGAAAGCGCTACTAGCGCTACTAGCGTGTGTCCGAGCAGCGCTCAGTTTGATCGGAAACGTCACAGAGCCTCCACAAATGCCGCACTCGATGTAAACAATGGTAGGGAAGGACGAATTTGTCAATGACCTTCATGAAGTACACAAGGTACTTGTTTGGTATTTTTTCCAAACTTACAACTTTGAATTTGGGAATAATTTTATTTAATTCTTAAATTTAAATAAAATAATTTTAAAACCATAACGGTAGCCTAAGAAATTGCTGCTAACAAAATCAAAAGGTCATTATTTCCCTTTAAGTTTATAGTGGAGATATCGCCCGAAGAAAATTAGAGCTTTGCGCGACATTAAAGCAATGCCTGAGGCTATAACTCGAAAACCATTCAACGAACGTGGCTTAAAATTTTACAGCGTGAATATACGGTCCAGATAACTCCCACACCTAGTTCAATCGAAATATGAGAACTAGGATGCTATGGTTTGGGCGATCTGACGTGGACTGCCCCGAGTTACCTCTGGTCAAGTGACCTTGAGGTCACAGAGCGACTACAGGGATGATGTTATACATCATTGAAAACAAGTCGACGAGATAAACATAATGCCGTTTAATTGAGCTCTCTAGCACAATTACGTGCAAAGTTATTACCAAAGACGTGCTGGTGACCATTATTTTTCCAAGTACAAAAATATAAATACAATATTTAGAGAAAAACTATCACATTTTTTTACATCGAAGGCTTATATATCGAAGTCGTTTCTGACATGAACAAATACCGAATTTTAAAAGGCCACATTATACAATCACGTAATTTGACCTGTGCACACGTTTCGAAATTCCAAAATGTTCGCATTTTCAAAAATGATTACATCATAATAACCTATTGCTCCGGATGATTATGATGATATATATATGACTATATGATATATATATGACTATATATATATATATATATATATATATATATATATATGACTATATGACTCGTATGATTTAGATGGGAGATATTGCCCGCTGAAAATTAGTTTTTCTGGACATTACAAAGTTGCCCGAGGCTGTAACTCGAAAACCATTTGACGGACGGGGCTGAAAAGTTCACAGCGTGAATCTACAGCCCAGATAATCCCTGCCATTTTATCGAAATAAGGTAGAGGCTGAGTGTTATGTAAAATATGAGGTAGTGTTATTTCTTTATTGTTTTTGGTCGATCTGTTCTGGAATGCCCCATTCGCCCCCAAACGAAACATCTGTAGGCAAATACATGTTTTTGCCTCCCCCTCCAACAAAAAACGTTCCGGGAGGTTGTGATTTGTGTTCCTGGAAGGCGTGATGTACCCCCTCCCCGCTCAACGACTGTTCGCGCTGACGAACCGATGCCACCCCCCGCTAAACGACTTTTCGCGCTGACGACCCGATGCCACACACCCCCCCCCCCTCCCCCGCTAAACGACTTTTCACGCTGACGACCCGATGCCATCCCCCTCCCCAGGTCAACAACTTTTCGCTGACGAAACGGAGCGAAATTTGTACCCCCCAAACTCGAAACCTAGATCCGCCACTGCCTACAATTGCGTTTTTTTTAACCGAAACACTGCAAGGTCCTACCTTTAGTCCTACCTTGATACCGAAGCTAGTTGAACCTCCACATCATGCATTGCGAATTGTAATTATCTACGTGAATTTTTCGGCGCTTAACACACGCAGTAACACACTCAGCGCCAATCACAAACGGCCTGGAGAGGGGGGGGGGGAGACGCAGTAACACACCTGCGCCAAACACGAACGGCCGGGAGGGGGGGGGGGGGGCATTTGAGCCTCCCCTAAAATCTCGAAAACCACGCAACGTAGCGACAAGAGGAAAACGGAAGATAGCTCAAAACAAGCTCTATAGAAAGTATATCGGTCTTTTGTTAGGTCAGATCAATATTGTGGTCATCCAGGACCAGATTTTCCAAAATTAGGACTTGCTCCAGAAACCCCTATTATCACAAGAACTATCATAGCTAGGAACAAACGAAAACAAACAAAACAATGGAAAGCTCTTGAAAAATCCAATCGCCAAGGTGTCCTCAAATTTTATATCAGTCAACAGTTTTAGGACATGCTCCAAAGGTCATCAAAGGTCAAAAAGGCTATTTTTTGGCAAAGTTTTGTTTTGCTCGGAATACATTTTACCTAATAAATATAAGGCAATAATGTTGACGCCATCGCTTTTTTTTCTCGTCAAGGCGCTTCGAATGATATTCATTTTTACCAGGTTTGGTCAACATATACATTTTACCTCAGGTCAAGGTCAAGTGGTGACCCAAGTAGGTCAGGTTGCATATTGGGAGACGTGTCTCGATGAGACAAATACATTAATACCTGTTTCACTTCTCTATCTTCATTCTGTCGAAAGTTATAGACAAAAAAGTGTTGGTGACCTCGGATGACCTCGGCTGCCCTGTATCGGGCGCACTGAACAAAAAATGCATCTGGGTCATCATGAATGGCATATGATACCACGACCCAGAAGGAATTAGGCTCTTATCATGCGTATCCTCGGCATAGGAAGCATTTACATATTTCTCCTTTGACTTATAATGGTGAGGTCACGAAATTGATCCAACCTAAGGTCACCGATATGAGAGAAAAAAATCCGAGATAAACAAAATGTAGGTACCTATGGCCTTATGAAATTATGTAAGTTTGAAACCGATCGGCTAACAACTGTGGCTGCGGTATGACCGCACACTTTTTGGAGGTAAGGTCACGTGGCCTGGCCTGGTGACCTGACCTGAGATGACCCAAGGGCCAAGGTAAATAAATTCAGACTATGTGGGTAATTGATGCCCAAACAGCTGTGCCAAATTTGGCGGCGCTGCGCGCTGCCGTTTTTCACTATTCAGGAAATACCGGATGGGGGGGGGGGCGGAAATCAACCCCCGGCCGTGCGCGTGTTAAGCTAGGTTCTTTCCTTGTTTACATCACACGTAGACGTACACAGTTGACGAAGCTAACATATACCGTGCTTTTCCTTCGTGTACATCACTGTTGCTAGGACCACAGACCACACATTACCATCGGCCGGCCTCCGAGAAACCTTCGACACACATGCGCTTACCTCCCGTCGTCACTTCTCAGCCCTATGACCTTGGCGGATGCCCCGCGGGCACGTGAGTCCCGCGCAGCCTGTACGAGCCTCCACTGCGCAGGTCACGTGATCGGTGGTGGGCGGGGCCAGACGGAATCGTCGGAGGCAGGCGCCGGCGCAGCACCCCCCCCCCCCCCCCGCCGCGCCGCGATTAGGTTCGGTGGCTTGGTCGGCCTTGGGCGTAGTGTACAGTGGGTGGTGTGGTGTGGTGCTGGGAGGGATACGCTGAGGGCCGTGGGTGCTGGTACGTGTGCGGCTGAGGTATCTGCGTGGTATTGTTGGACGGTGAGTGTTGAAGGTGGGAAGTGGCGATGTCGGTTGGTTTTGCTGAATGGAGTATGCAGCAAAACCAACCGACATAGGGGACTAATGCCAGCATATCAAACAATAATACACTTGAGTCACGGAACGGTGATATCATAGTGCACTGTGCAGTACGAGAGCGACGCAGAGTTTGATTGTGTTCAAAGCAACATTTTGATAAAAGAAGTCAATGTTACAATGTAGTTAGCATTAGATGCATCTAGTGAACCATTCGAAATATATCACTGGTGTGCATAGCTCCCAGCAAAGCGTTAGCTTGGCAGCGTTACTGCGTCACGCAGCCACGTGACGCAGTAACGCTGCCAAGCTACCGCTTTGTTGGGAGCTATGCACACCAGTGATATATTTCGAATGGTTCACTAGATGTATCTGATGCTAACTACATTGTAACATTGACTGTAGCACAATCACAAATTACAAATCAGCTTTGCTATCCAGTACCACTCAACGTCGAGTTTACTAAGCTGCTCTCTGTTGGTTCCATCCACTGATCTCTTCTCTCGTCTCCTGCCCCTGCAGAACTAAACACCCGGGCCAGTATCATTGGCTGCTATGGCTGAGGAGATACCGCCTCTGGGGGTGCTCCTGGAACACGCCAAGTCTGCCTTTCATGGCAAGTATGGCCACGAGCCAACGGTGGTCGCCTACGCCCCCGGCAGGGTCAACCTCATCGGAGAGCACACAGACTACAACGATGGACTCGTCTTCCCTATGGTTAGTTCTTATAGGGAGGGACAACATTGTCTTCCCCATGGTCAGTGACATCGTCTTCACTACGATCAGTTCCTGCAGGAAGGGACAATAGAGATCGCCTTCCGTATGGTCAGTTTCTATAGGTATAGGTTCTGTTCTGACATCTTCCCCATGGTCAGTTTCTGATGACATCGTCTTCTCTATGGTCAGCCTTCCCCATGATTAATTATCAAATGCTTCGACCATGATTGTTTCCTATAGTGACAACATATTCCTCCCCAAGATCATTTTATATAGCCTTTTCAATGATTGGACTAATCATAGTGACAGTCTCACCTTTCCCCATGGTCAATGCTCCTTCCAAAAATATGTCTCGTCTTTCCCGTGGCAAAATCCCACAGATCTTGTCTTTTCCCCATGGTCAGTCCTTACTCACCGACCGATGTTCGGAGCGTGTTCTCCAGAAGCACCGAAGCGATATGTTTCGATTGAATTGACATCGCGTTTTCGCTATCGTTGACCGTATTTGAGCATTTACTTGTTTTTTGCACTATCTAATCGTTGGCCTATTTGAAGAAGATGATTATCACGCAGATATGACTTCGGTGCAATTGAGCTAGGTCTTTTAATTTTGTTGTGGCTCTATAAGCACTGATACTTTCCGATAATTTATAAGGTAGATGGATTGTTTATTTGTTTCCCTTTGTTTTTGTTAAGTTTCTTTTGGTTCGAGTCAGTTATTGTCAGTTATTTCCACCTTTATGTTCCGTTTATCTTCTTTTCTGACCCCACATACCTGTTCAACTGACCTACAACCTAATAACTGACCTCACATTACAGCTGACCTGACCTCTGACCTGACCTCTGACCTGACCTCTGACCTGACCTCTGGCCTGACCTCTGACCTGACCTCTGACCTGACCTCTGACCTGACCTCTGACCTGACCTCTGACCTGACCTCTGACCTGACCTCTGACCTGACCTCTGACCTGACCTCTGACCTGACCTCTGACCTGACCTCTGACCTGACCTCTGACCTGACCTCTGACCTCAGGCGTTACCTCTCGGCACCGTCGTCGTCGGATGCCCGTCTGACTCCAGCGAATGTCGCGTGACCACTCTGGCGGCGGGGGCCGACGCCCCCCTGTCGGTGACCTTCGCTCCCCCAACGGAGACCTCGCCTCTGACCCCCGGCCCCCCGGCCTGGTCAAACTACGTCAAAGGAGTGGTGGCCAACTTCAAGGGTACGTAATTGTCGGCTATCCACGCTCATAAGGTGCAATGTGATTTGAATATCGTTAGATTTTGTCGGTTCACCTGGGGCGTGTGTTGTTGCTTTATGTATTAGCGTCTCTCGGTGGTAGCGGGGGGGGGGGGGGGGGGGCTTTACTACGGTGCGACTGCCATCATTTATCGTCGGGTCTCTAACGCTGTTATTATTTATCGTCGGGTCTCTAATGCTGTTATTATTTATCGTCGGGTCTCTAACGCTGTTATTATTTATCGTCGGGTCTCTAACGTTGTCATTATTTATCGTCGGGTCTCTAACGCTGTTATTATTTATCGTCGGGTCTCTAATGCTGTTATTATTTATCGTCGGGTCTCTAACGCTGTTATTATTTATCGTCGGGTCTCTAACGTTGTCATTATTTATCGTCGGGTCTCTAACGCTGTTATTATTTATCGTCGGGTCTCTAACGCTGTTATTATTTATCGTCGGGTCTCTTACGCTGTTATTATTTATCGTCGAGTCTCTAACGCTGTTATTATTCATCGTCGGGTCTTTAACGCTGTCATTATTCATCGTCGGGTCTCTAACGCTGTCATTATTTATCGTCGGGTCGCTAACGCTGTTATTATTTATCGTCGGGTCTCTAACGCTGTTATTATTTATCGTCGGATCTCTAACGCTGTTATTATTTATCGTCGGGTCTCTAACGCTGTTATTATTTATCGTCGGGTCTCTAAGGCTGTTATTATTTATCGTCGGGTCTCTAAAGCCGACCCGAACGGGGAACCGAACGGCTTCGCCAGTAGCCAGACTCGAACCCGGAACCTGTGGGTTCCGAGCCCAACGCTCTACCAACCGAGCCACCCGGACCTCTATCAGTGCCTCTGGTGAGGAGTATTTGCATATCTGGTTGCCGTAGGTATTAGCTTCTTTGGTGGGAAATTGGCATATCTAGTTGCCGTATGTATTACGTTTTTAGTGGACATTTGCATATCTAGTTGTCATATGTAGTTTCAGCCAATTCCTTGGCGGAACCTTTGCATCTGTTATTGCCGCATGCATGACTTCTTTGGTGCAAAAATGTTCATCTTTAATTGCCTTAGATTTCCTTCCAAATTTGTACCTCTCGAGTGAGATACATACACAGTACCTACACTCCCCCGCGTCACTACTTTAGCTCCGATTGGTGCGTGGCGTGATCGCAGTCACAGTGCTCAGTCTCAAGTACCGTCTGAAGTGGTTACCAGCCACGTGACTGGTCCTGTTACCAGCCCGATATACCTGGCTCGCGTCCGTCGCTGGCTACCTACTAACGTTCGTCGCTGACTACCTACTAACGTCCGTCGCTGGCTAGCTACTAACGTCCGTCGCTGGCTATCTACTAACGTCCGTCGCTGACTAGCTACTAACGTCCGTCGCTGACTAGCTACTAACGTCCGTCGCTGACTAGCTACTAACGTCCGTCGTTGGCTATCTTCTAACGTCCGTCGCTGACTAGCTACTAACGTCCGTCGCTGGCTACCTACTAACGTCCGTCGCTGACTAGCTACTAACATCCGTCGCTGACTAGCTACTAACGTCCGTCGCTGGCTATCTACTAACGTCCGTCGCTGACTAGCTACTAACGTCCGTCGCTGGTTATATACTAACGTCCGTCGCTGGCTAGCTACTAACGTTCGTCGCTGGCTAGCTACTAACGTCCGTCGCTGATTAGCTGTAAAACAAACTATGGACTCCATTCAGTAACTCGGTATTCACTGCTACGTCAGCTGGTCAATGTGCACGCCTGGAAGCCAAGATATTGCCAAGGCCTTCATCGGCGATCTGAGCTGCTTGAACTCGGGTTCGGAATGTACTGTCACGGATTATTTTGTTTTTTTTCAGTAGTTTGTTACGGGGACGCCATGTATGCATGCACACACAAAATTAATACAATCTTTTGTATAAGGCAATCATGAAAAAAACAATCGGCAAAAGGCCAATCGTCAATAACCTTGTGAAGTTGTATTCTTCAAGAAGATGAAGTAAACATCGTACCAGCATGACGTTTTCTATCTTCTCACATCGGCAAACGATGGCAAGAAATATGGTTAGAGCTGCTCAGTTTGACACATAAGCTTTAGGTACAAACACGGCATTACGAACATCTGATATGCTACCAACCAATACCCTGATCAAACGCTACATTTTGTCATCACTAACTGCCCGGTGTGCCCTAGTCCCTAACCTCAGGGGTGGTAAAAGTGCTTTGAGTGGCCCCGACCAAAAGTGGACATACACAAATGATCTCAGCACAGCTGGGGTCGCGCGGGGGGGGGGGGGGGGGGGGGGGGGGGTCGGTTAGACACCCCCTCATGTTTTTCGCGGATAGCGGAAAAACGGCGAAGCGCAGCGCCGCCATTTTTGGCACAGCTGTTTGTGCATCAATTGTCCACATTATGTTAAAAAAACATCCTTTGGTCATCTTAGGTCAGGTCACCAGACCAGGTCACGTGACCCCACCTCCCAAAAAAACTTGTGGTCGTACCAGTCACAGTTTTGGAATGATCGGTTTTACACTTACAGGATTTCATAAGGTAACATATATCTACAATTCGTTTATCTTGGATGTTTAATATCAGCGACCTAAGTCGGTTTAATTTCGTGACCTCCTCATTATAAGTCTAAGGGAAAATATTCAAATGCTTCCTATTCTAAGGAGACGCAAGATAGCAGTCTAATTCCTTCTGGATCATGTTATTATCGAACATTCTTAATGACCTAGGTGCCATTTTTGCTCAGTGACCCCTTCTGGGTCAGCCGAGGTCATCCGAGGTCACCAACAGTTGTATGTCAATAACTCTCGACATAATGACGATAGAGCAGTGAAACCAACACCAATGTGTTTATCTCGTCGCGGCACGTCTTCCCATATGCAACATGGCCTACTTGAGCAGTGTTGAATTTTTATTTTCATGACCTGGTCCCGGAGAGTACAAATCCATAGGTGGGGAGCAGGGGCGCAGCCAGACCTTCGACAAGGGAGGGGCACGACATCCCCAGAGGGCCCCCTCGGCCAAAGGGCCCCTCCCCCCTAAAAAAACGCTAAATGGTATCTCCTCGGATTTATGCCTCTATATTTTGCAGGGTCCTAAATTGTCGCAAAAAAGTCGGACAGACCCATGTTGAACAGACCCCATGCGTAGATTGACTGATAAGTGCGTAGTCTGATACAAAATAATGTGCGGCAACTGACTCCCTTTGGCACCATGTGAAGTATTAACACGCGCACCGACGTGGGGTGCGGATATCCGCCCATCAGAGGTTTTCGTAAATATTGGGAAAACGGCGGTGTGTAGCGCCACCAAACTTAGCATAGCTCTTTGGGCATCAATTATCCACATTTTGTGTAATTTTGTATCTCGAGTCATCTCAGGTCAGGTCACCAGGTCCTGTTAAGTGAACCTACCTCCAAGAGCAAGGTTGGGAAGTTAAGTGGCCCCACCTCCAAGCAAGTTTTTGAAAGTCGTGCCAAAGCCCTGTACAGTGATTGACCGAGCGGTTTCAAACTCACAGGACTTAATATGGTCATAAAAACCTACAATTCGTTTATCTTCGATTTATAATATCGGTGACCTAAGGTCAGATCCAGGGGCGCAGACAGACCTTCGTCAAGGGGGGGGGGGGGGGGAGGCACAGCATCCCGAGGGGCCCCCTCGATCAAAACTACACACACACCAAAAAAAATGGCGCAAAATGGTATAACCTCGGAATTGGGCCACTATATTTTGCCGGGCCCCCAAATAGTCGCAACAAAAAAACGTCGGACAGGCCCATGTAGAACAGAACCTATGCGTAGATTGACTGATAAGTTCTTAGTCTGATCCAAAAAAAATGCGGCAACTGATCCCTGTTGACACCATGATGGGAAGTATTAACACGCGCACCGACTTGGGGGGCGGGTATCCGTCCCCTGAGGTTTTCGTAAATATTGTAAAACGTCGACACGCAGCGCTGCCAAACTTGGCGTAACTCTTTGGGGAACAATCACCCAAATTGTGTGCCATTTTGTATCTCGATTCATCTCAGGTCAGGTCAACAAGTCACGTTAAGTGATCCCACCTCCAAGCAAGTTTTTGAAAGTTTGTGGTCGTGCCAAAGTAATCGCCCGAGCGGTTTGAAACTCACAGGATTCATTTAGGCCATAGCCCATAAGTACCTACAATTCGTATATCTCGAATTTGTAATATCGGTGACCGAAGGTCAATTCGATTTGATAAACTTCCATTATAAGTAAATGGGGAAAATAAAATCACGTAGAAATCCACAGAAAATGCTTAAATTTGACCAGTTTTCACCAGGTGCCTACATCATTCTTGTGCCAAATGCAAAGATCCAAGTCACATTTTTGTTATGTGACCTCTACGAGGTCAACTCAGATGACCCAAGAGGTTACGTGTTTTTTTTATTCAATAACTATTTGCCAAATGAAGGTAGAGTAATGGAGTTATCAACATTGTGTTTCGCTCGTCGAGACATGTTGATGGATGTAAAATTTGAACTTGATCTGATCTTGAACTGAGCACAGGACAGGTCAATTTTCGAATATGACCTAACTAGGTCATGATCATCCGATATACCATTCGATGTGTCTCGACAGAGAAACACAATGGTGAAAACTATAAGTATCACTCTATCATGCGTATCTCAAAAGTTATTCCCTAAAAAAAAATCCGCTATTTTGAGAATGTTTCACGTTCGATGGCCTTCCCTGAGCTAGCCATTGACCCGAGATCAAATCTGATGAAGCCTGAGTGACAACAAATTGAATCATCTTTCGCACTGGCGGATCCAGCCTCTCTCCGTGGGGCATCTTTTTGTGGCAACAAGGTACCCCCATTTTTCCCCGCAGATTTGGGCCGGTCGCCTTACTTTGGTATTCGAGCTAAAAAATTAACTTTTCAAATTCACAAAACAAAAATGATTTTGTTTTTTTTCTCCGAAAAAAAGTGTTTCCTATTTTGGACGGTCAAAAACACAACATTTCTAATATTCGAGATAACCATGTTGAAGAAAATGTCATTTATTTTCTTTTGACATTTTATTTGCAATTTGCTTCAAAACTCTATTTTCTACGATTGTTCAAACATTTATCGTTTTTCCGCCAAAAATGGCATGACATGGCGTCATTAAAACGTCATTATTTCACACAATACTGCATAAATTTAATTGGAGTTTGGGTGAGAAGGCGTAGAATTGATGCAGCAAAATGTACTGAAAGTTTGACGGTGATATCTATCATAATTTTGAAATTATTGAGAAAATCCGGGAGGGGGCTGATTCTGCTCCCCCCCCCCAGCGGGGTGCGGGTTAAGTGTCACCGGGGCTGCTTGAATTGCATCAGGTGCGCTGTTGTGTCTATCATTGAAAGAAAGGGATACATACAAACTTCAAATTCAATCACTCGAGAAAAATACTTCCGTTTTCATGAAGTTTTCTCATAGGATCATTGTTTTTCACGTTCAGTGCAGGGAACGCGCGGGGGGGGGGGCATACTTGTATTGAATGCCCCTCCCATATTCCTGTGGAGGGGGGTGGGGGGCACTTCTCGCAGATGCCCCTTGGACCCGCCAGTGCCAGCAATTATCGCCAAGCCAGACCAGACAATTATCGCCAAGCCTCTGCCATACACTTACCTAATGGAATTAATTTTCCCATTTTCCAAATTTGTATAAGCAATTGCGAAAGTTGTGTCATGCCGCGAAGCGGCGCGAAATTTTTCGGTTTTTGACTGGATAGCTGGATTTTGACTGCTGCAAAGACGATTTTACGATAAATTGGGAACGCGCGGGGGGGGGGGCATATTTGTATTGAATGTCCCCTCCCAGATTCCTGCGGGGGGGGGGGGGGGCATTTGCCCCCGATGCCCCCCCTGGATCCGCCAGTAATCTTTCGGACGTTTTTTTTCTCTCGAGATATAGACGGGTTTTGGTAAGGGCAGACCCATTTATGGCCTAAATTTTACCTTTGTTGACCTCTGGTGACCTCAATGGCCTAAATTACCTGACCTAAAATAATGACTTAGTACTTGCATTGGACCTTGTTTGTTTCGAGCTATCTAACCTGTTTCTGTTTGTCGCTATACGTTGCATGACTTTTTAAATATTGTAGGGGCGGGTATCCACCCCGCCCCCCCCCCGTCGGTTCGAACTTGGTGCGAACCCCGTCTGTGCGTGGGTTAACCATTTTAGATGCACGCACAAGGCACCTTGAAGGTCCCAAGCAGCAACACAATCAATAAGAGGCAACGCGGAACGTCTGACCCTCAACATTTTACGTTGTCCTGATTGCTCACGTTTGTGACATATTACATTGGAAACACATAAATTCGAGGTAATTCACAGTCACTAATGTGTAGACTATGGTGTGTGGAGGGGCTTTACGCGAAACGATCCGTCCTAAGTTTGGAAAGACAACTTCAGAAAATAGCAACGTATAAAACTTCCGTTGAAAATGTTAAGGGCTCACGGGATTTTCAAGTAGATTGTCTTAGTTTATGGCCACTGGCAGATCCAGCAGGGGGGGGGGGGGGGGGTGGTTAGGGGGGGGGGGGGCAAGCTGACATGCCCCAAACCGCCCAAATTCGCCCAAAATTTGACATATTTTCTAATTTAAAAAGACAAATTAACCCGCGCCCCGCTGGGGTATTCGGTCGAACACGCTGGGGGGGGGGGGGGAAGATTCTGCCCCTTCGTTACATTCCCAACCAATAACCGCAGCGAGACGCGCAAGGCCGTAATCGAAAGCTCTCAATGAGCCGCATCTAACGTTTACGAGAAATTTTCAAAATAAGGTCACATCTCAGGACACGGCCAGGTAAAAAGTCAAAATTAAGGTATTTTAGTTTTGGGCTATACTTTCCATCCGAAGCCTTAGATTGAGACTATTATCGCACAAAGTACTCTCAAAGATATAATGCATCTCCCGCATTAGGAAAAAGTGAAATTGTAAGCAAAGGTCAAGGTCAAGATCAGGTCACAAAAGGTCACTTTTGGCAAGAGGTCTACGGAGGTTATTTTACACGTAGAATTTGATAGTAGCAGCCATTTTCACAACCTGACACCATATATGGTCAAGGTCAGGTCACATAAGGTCAAAATTTGAAATTGATTCATCTAAATAAAAAGGCATGTCTCTAGACCAGTTTTGTCTCAGAAAAACAGTGGTGGCATTTATTTGTCTGTATCTGGTCAATAAAAGCAAAAAAAAAACGTAACTAAAATAATTACGTCATGAGTTACTTATACTTACGGAGCCATAAGTCAATTAAGATATTGCTTTGAAATTTAGTTTGGGTATCGTCCATACCTGGTTCACTCAGATATATTCCGTTTTTCATATCTTCAAGAAGGAAAAAAAAATGAAAAGTTTTCTGGATTTTTTTTATTTTTATTTTTAAGAGTCAAAACCCCAAACTTTCGCAAATCTGAGATCGTAGTTTTGAAGAGAATGCCATGTCCTGTCGTTTGACGTTTTTCATTTCCAATCTGCTTCAAAACTCGATTTTCTACGATTTGTCAAACATTTATCGTTTTTCGGCCAAAAATGGCGTGACATGACGTCATTAAAACGTCATGATCTCCCAAAGTGCTACATCAATTTCATTGAACTTTTGTGAAAAGACGTAGAATTAATGTAGCGTAAGGTACTGTAAGTTGTACGTCGATACCTATCATAGGAGTTTGGCTGAGGGGCCGAGTCCTTCTCCATTGGGCCGAGGTGCCTTTTGGGCCCCTCGACCCAATGGGGGGGGGGGGGGGGGGGGGGGGCACGTGCCCCCTGTGCCCCCCTGGCTGCGCCCCTGGTGGAGAGTAAAATTGTATTGTCAGGCAAGTTAAGATTTTCATTTTTGTTTTAATTATTTTACTTGGAAAGTAAACAATCCTGATTTGTAATAGATATTAAATCCTTGGGAGGAAAAATTAATTATATTTTAACTACAGTGTCAGTAAGATCAGGCGAAAAGATAGAAAATTTCCTGAGCAAATATGAAGAGAACAAAATTCTTTGGACCCAAAAAGTCCAGAAAATGGCCCAAATTCCAAGGCTGTATTTGAGTCACCACCACTTGACCTTGACCTCAAGTGGTGGTGACTCAATGCACAAACTAAAATAAATATTTGCGTAAAAAGGAACGATAAACCTTAGGTTACAAGAGCCCTTAAAAACGAAATAATACAACGAAATAGATTATTCAAGATTGCTAAGCGCTCAAAAACGGAAAGCGATTGGAATAATTGGAAAGCACAAAGAAAGTTAGTAACAGACATGAATCGCAGATTAAAGACTAAACATATCCATAATCAAATACAAAAACTTATAGAGAACAAGCAGAATCCTCACAAATATCATCATATCCTAAACAAAATAATAGGACGATAACATACTTCCTGTATTCCTCCATTGGTCGATACGAATGGAGAAATACATGAGAAGGATGAAGATAAAGCCAATTTACTTAACAATTACTTTGCAAGCCAATCTCAAGATATATTCCCAGATAAAGAAGTTCCATATTGCGTACCTGATGGAGAAGTGCCCATTCTGCATGAAATCATAATAACAGAAGAAGAGGTTTTCAAACAACTCAAACTATTAAATGTTAATAGTCTAGTGGATCTGATGGCATCCCAAACAAGATATTAAAGATGGTTGCCATTTTCGTAAAAGAGCCACTTACCAAACTATTTAATAAATCACTAGCTGAAGGTAAATACCCATCAGTTTGGAAACATGCCAAAATAACATCAATATTTAAAAATAAAGGTTCTTCATCAGATGTTCAATCATATAGACCAATAAGCCTGTTGCCTAGCATGTCAAAGGTTTTTGAAAAGGTAATATTTAATAGAATATATGAACATCTTACTTTAAACAACCTTATAACAGATAGGCAAAGCGGCTACCGGCCCCACCATGGGACTCACACACAGCTGATTTATTTAATCCATTGTTTACATTCTTCCCTCGACAAAAACATGGATTTTTCAATAGTATATCTAGACATCTCTCGCTATTTTGACAACATTTGGCATAAAGGACTTTCAGCGAAATGCGAACATCAATGCGGTCTAAAAGGGAATATATTACGCTGGTTGGAATCATATTTGTGTAACAGAACTCACAGTGTAACTATCAATAACTCCATATCAGCAATACAAACAATTAACGCTGGCTGTCCACAAGGCTCAGTGTTAGGGCCCCTACTGGCATTAATTTACTTAAATGATTTAGATGGCTTAACGGAAATGATCTATTTTTCTTTGCTGATGATACAATATTATTTAAGCCCCACATTGCCCAATCTGCAGAAGCTGCAGAAGCAGAAATTTCCCTGCAGCGAGACCTAGATAGAATACAACAGTTTGGGGATAAATGGGCTATTACCTTTAACTCGGCAAAAACCACACAACAAACCTTCACCAATAAGCATGTCAATCACCCACCATCATTGAAGTTTGGAAACAAGGTAATCCCATTAGTAGTAAATCACAAACACTTAGGTTTAAATATATCAAATGATCTTAGGTTCCATTTCCAAGTTCAAGACATTATTAAAAAAGCAAATGCGGCATTGGGACCACTATACCCAATAGCTAAACATATTCCTAGACAAATATTACAACAAATTTACATAACATATATAAGACCAATATTTGATTACGGCGATGTCGTATATCATGGGCACTTGACTATCACAGACTCTTTAAGCTTAGAAAAAATACAGAACAGGGCAGCCAGACTAATAACTGGAGCTTTCCGTAGGACCTCAACAAAAGCTTTGCTAGAAGAACTAGGCTTAACAACATTGCAAATCAGAAGAGAAACACATAGCTTAAATATATTATATAAAGTCAAACCACATGCACCTCGCTATCTTCAAGATGCAATTCCATCCACACGACATGAAGTTACAACCCGTCAGCTAAGGAACGCTAACAACACAACACTACCATCAAACCGCCTGACTTCCTTTAATAATTCCTTCTTCCCTCGCACTATCCGACAATGGAACAGACTTCCAGAAGAAGTCAGATCCATGCCAAGTACCCGTTCCTTCAAACAAGCAGTTGCTCAGATGTATGATCTGACCAAACCCCCAATATACTTCAGTTATGGATATAAAATGAATAATATACTCCATACCAGGCTCAGGCTTGGCATGTCCAGCCTAAATGCTCATTTATTTCAGATGCATTCGTCACAAACTAACAGTCCAAATTGCAGCTGTGGACAAACTGCTGAAACAGTTAAGCATTTTTTCTTCTTCTGTTCTCAATACAACTTTCCCAGAGTTGAGCTAGAAATAACATTACAAAACTTAATTGCAGATTACAGCCAGTTAAAAAACAATCACAAATTAGTTATAATTTTGCACGGTCATACTCTGAATAACGCTGCTGGTCTGGCTGTGGCTACAGCTGTGCAAAGATATATTAAGCATACAAAACGCTTTGAACGGTAAACCGCGACGCAGCCTTGGTGCATCGACCTGAGGTAGTGCTGCTATAATAAGGTCGGCGGGGAGGGGGCGGTCGTCGCGTTTGCGGGGGTTGTGTGTGAGTGTGTACATGTATGTTCGTGAGTCGGGAAATGGTGCCTAGTCATAAGCGCTGAAAGTGCTTTTGCACCTTTCCCTCACATCATTCTTTGTTTCTTGCTTTTGTTAAATAAATCAACATCAACATCAACATCAACCTGAGGTCACATTTGTAAGTTTACTTGACCTGGTCAACACTAATATGAGGCGAAGCGTTTTGACGAGACAAGCACGATGGCGTCACAATTATTGCCTTGTCATTATTAGTTAAAAAGCTATTCGTGATCAACCTTTTTTAAAGCCTTTTTGATATTTGATGAGCTCTGGAGCCTATAATTTTGGCCTGAGCTCAAATTTGAGGACACCGTAGCGATTTAATTTTTCAAGAGTTTTCCATTGCTTTTTCCGTTTATTCCTAGCTATCATAGTTCCTGTGATATCTGGGGTATTCTGGAACGAAGTCCTAAAACTTGAAAATCTGACCTTTGATGACCTCTGGAGTCTGGTGACCTCAATATTGACTTGAGGAAAAACATCTAAAGTACCTTCGAATGTGCTTGTCGGGAGCTTTCGAAAGTTTTTTTCTGCGTCTCTTTTTTCTGCTCTTTTAGTTATCGAGTTAGCCGTGCCGTGCCGTGCCGTTGCCGGGTGTTGGGCGTTTAGACGCCCCCTAAGGTATTTCGAGGATAGCAAAAAAAACGGCCGCGCGCAGCGCCGCCGTTTTTGGGACAGCTGTTAAGACATCAATTGCCCACATATTGTAAAATTCTTGACCACGGGTCATCTCAGGTCAGGTCACCAGGCCAGGTCACGTGACCCAACCTCCAAAACAAGTGTGCGGTCGTACCACAGCCACAGTTTTTGGCCGATCGATTTGGTACTTACAGGATTTCATAAGGGTAATAGTACCTACAATTCGTTTATCTCGTTTTTTTTATATCGGTGACCTAAGGTCGGGTCAATTTCTTGAACTCCCCATTATAAGTCAATGGGGAAATATTCAAATGCTTCCTATTCTGAGGATACGCATGATATCAGCCCAATTCCTTCTGGATCATGTTATTATAGGCCATTCTTGAAGACCCATGTGCATTTTTTGTTCAGTGACCCCACGTGTTGAATCTATCGTCCGGATTTTTTTTTCTCGTCGGATTTTTTTAAAATGTAATTTATTATTATTGGCAATCAAGAGCTGAAACGCAACTGCTAATAATAACAAAGTAAATGTACATACATACTGACGTGATGAATATGATGATTAAGTAAATAATACATCTGAAGTGGTTTTGACGATCAGTATTTCTAAGGACATGATCGCCTAGTAAATTTTCACAGAAATGGCATAGTAATGATTTTTGCTGGCATTTTGACCCCCCCGAGTATTTCATGAGAAGGAGCATTTTGTCCCCGACCTTATCCATAAGGACGGAACACTTTACCACCCATGCCTAACCTGCCTAACATGTCTCCCATTCTCCTTTGTTTTCTAACCTAGCCGAACCTACCCTGACCGAACTTGTCTCTGATTTCCGGTGTCTCCGCTGATTTCCGGTGTCCGATTTCCGGTGTCTGGCACCACCATTCGAGGCGGTCCTGGCTAATTTCCCGCTATCTCCGCCAGGTGGCGTGGTGCCATTCGAGGCGGTCCTGGCTAATTTCCCGCTATCTCCGCCAGGTGGCGTGGTGCCATTCGAGGCGGTCCTGGCTAATTTCCCGCTATCTCCGCCAGGTGGCGTGGTGCCATTCGAGGCGGTCCTGGCTAATTTCCCGCTATCTCCGCCCGGTGGCGTGGTGCCATTCGAGGCGGTCCTGGCTAATTTCCCGCTATCTCCGCCAGGTGGCGTGGTGCCATTCGAGGCGGTCCTGGCTAATTTCCCGCATCTCCGCCAGGTGGTGTGGTGCCATTCGAGGCGGTCCTGGCTAATTTCCCGCTATCTCCGCCAGGTGGCGTGGTGCCATTCGAGGCGGTCCTGGCTAATTTCCCGCTATCTCCGCCAGGTGGCGTGGTGCCATTCGAGGCGGTCCTGGCTAATTTCCCGCTATCTCCGCCAGGTGGCGTGGTGCCATTCGAGGCGGTCCTGGCTAATTTCCCGCTATCTCCGCCAGGTGGCGTGGTGCCATTCGAGGCGGTCCTGGCTAATTTCCCGCTATCTCCGCCAGGTGGTGTGGTGCCATTCGAGGCGGTCCTGGCTAATTTCCCGCTATCTCCGCCGGGTGGCGTGGTGCCATTCGAGGCGGTCCTGGCTAATTTCCTGCTATCTCCGCCAGGTGGTGTGGTGCCATTCGAGGCGGTCCTGGCTAATTTCCCGCTATCTCCGCCAGGTGGCGTGGTGCCATTCGAGGCGGTCCTGGCTAATTTCCCGCATCTCCGCCAGGTGGTGTGGTGCCATTCGAGGCGGTCCTGGCTAATTTCCCGCATCTCCGCCAGGTGGTGTGGTGCCATTCGAGGCGGTCCTGGCTAATTTCCCGCATCTCCGCCAGGTGGCGTGGTGCCATTCGAGGCGGTCCTGGCTAATTTCCCGTTATCTCCGCCAGGTGGTGTGGTGCCATTCGAGGCGGTCCTGGCTAATTTCCCGCATCTCCGCCAGGTGGTGTGGTGCCATTCGAGGCGGTCCTGGCTAATTTCCCGCATCTCCGCCAGGTGGTGTGGTGCCATTCGAGGCAGTCCTGGCTAATTTCCCGCATCTCCGCCAGGTGGCGTGGTGCCATTCGAGGCGGTCCTGGCTAATTTCCCGTTATCTCCGCCAGGTGGTGTGGTGCCATTCGAGGCGGTCCTGGCTAATTTCCCGCTATCTCCGCCATGAGGTGGTGTGGTGCCATTCGAGGCGGTCCTGGCTAATTTTCGCTATCTCCGCCAGGTGGCGTGGTGCCATTCGAGGCGGTCCTGGCTAATTTCCCGCTATCTCCGCCAGGTGGTGTGGTGCCATTCGAGGCGGTCCTGGCTAATTTCCCGTTATCTCCGCCAGGTGGTGTGGTGCCATTCGAGGCGGTCCTGGCTAATTTCCCGCTATCTCCGCCAGGTGGCGTGGTGCCATTCGAGGCGGTCCTGGCTAATTTCCCGCTATCTCCGCCAGGTGGTGTGGTGCCATTCGAGGCGGTCCTGGCTAATTTCCCGCTATCTCCGCCAGGTGGCGTGGTGCCATTCGAGGCGGTCCCGGCTAATTTCCCGCTATCTCCGCCAGGTGGTGTGGTGCCATTCGAGGCGGTCCTGGCTAATTTCCCGTTATCTCCGCCAGGTGGCGTGGTGCCATTCGAGGCGGTCCCGGCTAATTTCCCGCTATCTCCGCCAGGTGGTGTGGTGCCATTCGAGGCGGTCCTGGCCTCCACGGTCCCTCTCGGAGCCGGTCTCTCCAGCTCTGCCTCGCTGGAGGTGGCCATGTACACCTTCCTGGAGGCTCTCACCGGCCACAAGGCGGACAGGTACGACACAGTGTGTGGCACGTCCCGGGTTCGATAACGGAAGGTGTTGGGACGCCCGTGTTACGCCCCTGGCACTGCCCTGCCACTCACTCAGACGGCTCCGCAGCGCCGTTCCAAGTCCAGTTCCCGCTTGTTGCAGTGGCATGTCCTGAACCGAAAGAGGGGAAGCAATTTCCGGAAAGTCTCGCGAAATGGCATGAATTCATTGGATTTTTGATTGATTGTGCATTACTAATTGAATAACCAACTTCCGTCAGTAAAAGTCACAAACTATTTTTTTAAATCAAATGTATTGATTTTCTGCCGATTTCCGTCGTGTTTTTGTGAGGTAGCGTTTCGATGCCCCCCTCCCCCCCCCCCCGATCCTCCTTTGGCTGATTGTTCTGTATTACTTGTTATACCGTGGTGGCCGCCACTGAGTCTTTTGTCGGCCTTGCCTCCGTTAATGTGTCTGTACACGCTAACGTTATCGATCGTTGGTTAATCGATGCCTGTACCGCACAGCTGTACGGTGACGAGGGGAACACAAGGCTGGTGACGAGGGGAATACAAGGCTGGTGACGAGGGGAACACAAGGCTGGTGACGAGGGGAATACAAGGCTGGTGACGAGGGGAACACAAGGCTGGTGACGAGGGGAACACAAGGCTGGTGACGAGGGGAACACAAGGCTGATGACGAGGGGAACACAAGGCTGGTGACGAGGGGAACACAAGGCTGGTGACGAGGGGAACACAAGGCTGGTGACGAGGAGAACACAAGGCTGGTGACGAGGGGAATACAAGGCTGGTGACGAGGGGAACACAAGGCTGGTGACGAGGGGAACACAAGGCTGGTGACTAGGGGAACACAAGGCTGGTGGCTAGGGGAACACAAGGCTGGTGACGAGGGGAACACAAGGCTGGTGACTAGGGGAACACAAGGCTGGTGACGAGGGGAACACAAGGCTGGTGACGAGGGGAACACAAGGCTGGTGACGAGGGGAACACAAGGCTGGTGACTAGGGGAACACAAGGCTGGGGACGAGGGGAACACAAGGCGTGGGAGTGAGTTGCCGCGACTGTCTGCGCAGTGTTTGAATTGTATACCCAGACTCTGTTGATAATGTCGAGAGGAATTCGATTCATCATCCCAAACCGGTTTGTTTTTTCTATGCTTCAATATGAGTGCGATGTTTCTGGTATGTCTTACGTCTGTATATATTGCAGTGTTTATACCAACGCTAATTAATAGGAGGGAGGCTGGTATGAGCATAGGAGTGATAGGCGGTTGTAAGGGTATCAGCGGTAAGTGTTACAGGCAGCATCACATAGCTGCAAATAAATGCTAACTGTGAGACTGAAGTGAGACTATAGCTGTTACAGTAGAGAAAGGAATAGCAGGAGTAGCACCTTATATTATCTGACGGACATCTAACCGTTCCTTCACTTACGAGAAGTGTTTCGGCAGTGAGTTGAGAAGTGTTTCGGCAGTGAGTTGAGGTGTGATGTTTGTGATATGGCGGCTAATCACATCACCAACAATGGAAAGCCAAGCTCGGAGAAGTTTTTATTTCAGCAAGCATGCACCCGTCAATTTGATACTGAGTACACCCCGTGTACGAAGTCCTTAGTATGTGACTCATATGCTCCTCGTGTGTGCCTCATATGTGCCTCATATGTTCCTCATATGTTCCTTATATGTGCCTCATATCTTCCTCATATGATCCTCATATGTTCCTCATATGTGCCTCATATGTGACTCATGTGTGCCTCATATGTTCCTCATATGTTCCTCATATGTTCATGATATGTTCCTCATATGTGTCTCGAATACTCCTATACGACTCATATGTTCATCATGTGCCTCACATTTACCTCTTATTTACCTCGTACATACCTTGTATAATGCTGATGTCTGTCTAACGCCTGTCTGTGCCTGTCTGACGCCTTCTCCGCCTGTCTGACGCCTTCTCCGCCTGTCTGACGCCTTATCCACCTGTCTGACGCCTTCTCCGCCTGTCTGACGCATTATCCGCCTGTCTGACGCCTGTTTGTGCCTGTCTGACGCCTTCTCTGCCTGTCTGACGCCTTCTCCGCCTGTCTGACGCCTTCTCCGCCTGTCTGATGCCTTATCCGCCTGTCTGACGCCTTCTCCGCCTGTCTGATACCTTCTCCGCCTGTCTGACGCCTTCTCCGCCTGTCTGACGCCTTCTCCGCCTGTCTGACGCCTTCTCCGCCTGTCTGATGCCTTCTCCGCCTGCCTGACGCCTGTTTGTGCCTGTCTGACGCCTTCTCCGCCTGTCTGATGCCTTCTCCGCCTGCCTGACGCCTGTTTGTGCCTGTCTGACGCCTTCTCCGCCTGTCTGATGCCTTCTCCGCCTGTCTGACGCCTTCTCCGCCTGTCTGACGCCTTCTCCGCCTGTCTGACGCCTTCTCCGCCTGTCTGATGCCTTATCCGCCTGTCTGACGCCTTCTCCGCCTGTCTGACGCCTTCTCCGCCTGTCTGATGCCTTATCCGCCTGTCTGACGCCTTCTCCGCCTGTCTGACGCCTTCTCCGCCTGTCTGATGCCTTCTCCGCCTGTCTGACGCCTGGACGCGCCTGTCTGATGCCTTCTCCGCCTGTCTGACGCCTGGATGCGCCTGTATGATGCCTTCTCCGCCTGTCTGACGCCTTCTCCGCCTGTCTGATGCCTTCTCCGCCTGTCTGACGCCTTCTCCGCCTGTCTGACGCCTTCTCCGCCTGTCTGATGCCTTCTCCGCCTGTCTGACGCCTTCTCCGCCTGTCTGATGCCTTCTCCGCCTGTCTGATGCCTGGATGCGCCTGTCTGACGCCTTCTCCGCCTGTGTCAGTCTGCGGGAGAAGGCGCTGCAGTGTCAGAAGGCGGAGCACGAGTTCCCCGGGATGCCCTGCGGTATCATGGATCAATTCATATCGGCCATGGGCCAGAAGGACAACGCTCTTCTTATCGACTGCAGGTCAGTTCAAGTGGACGGCTTGGGGGGGGGGGGGGGAGCTGGGCTGGTGGGGGCTTTGTAGAGGATGGGCTCTTGAGAGCCAGCATGGTATACACTGGGTCATAGGAGGATGGGTTTAGCAGGCTGATGTATTCGTAGAAATTGATGATGGTGGAAATAAGAAGTGAGATTGAAAGGTTGGAACGTTGCCTGCGGGTAAGGGATAGCAGGGAAACAAACGAGGGTGTATATTTTAGATAGACAACGGTGACAAATGTGATGCATTTTATGCTATATTTCACTCAGATTTAAGGTATCACAAGCATTTCTAACTGAATTTGACCTCCGTGAGATTGTCCAGTTGTAATATTGTCCAGTGAGCTATCTTAGTAAGGAGGACCAATTCCTTGAACCGACATTCCGTGTCTGCCCTGTCACCTACAGGTCGCTGGAGTCAACGTTAGTTCCGCTGGCCGACCGCCAGGTGGCAGTACTGATCACCAACTCTAACGTACGCCACACATTGACCGGGTCGGAATACCCGAGCCGACGTCGGGCCTGCTTCGAGACTGCGAGCCTTCTGGGTGTTAAATCACTACGGGACGCCTCAGTGACACTTTTGAAAGGTAAGCAGAACCATAGTGAAGATATCTTGTATAGGAGTAGTTCCAAGATTCTTTTAATAAGTAATCCTGGGTGAATCCTGGGTGGCATAAGCCATCCGGCCACCGTTCTAGTGGTCCAGAAGGGAAGGGATTTGTCAACCGACGAACCTTTGCAGCAGTCTCTAACTTGTGTATCACTAGGCAATAGGCATGGTGTTTTGTGATGACAACAATATGTGACGTTTACTGGTGTCATAAGGAATATATTTTCGCATTTTACTGCGATGTTAAAATGTTGTATTTTGCAAACAAACAAAACATCCCCAATCCAGCGGTCGTTACTTGATTATAGCGAAATAATCCGACCGACTACTTCGTATTCTCAGAGCGTCAGGGTGACATTTCTGAGGAGGACTTCCGGCGAGCGCGTCACGTGATCACAGAGATCGCGAGGACACAGGCGGCGGCGGAGGCGTTCAGAAAGGGAGATTACGCGACTGCCGGATCACTGATGAACGAGAGTCATGAGTCACTCAGGTAAGAAACTTACTCACTCAGGTGGATGAGCCAGTCATGATTCACTTAGGCTAGGCTGGTGAGTCAAGGTCACTCTTTGGTTCATTCATGGTTCATATTAAAGATTCATGACTCACTCGATTGAATGTAATGTAAGAGCTAAAGGACATTGGGCTTCTACGACCAGACTATTGCCTAATCGGCTGTTTGTCATTATATTTTTGGTTATATGTAATACAAGACGGTATATTCGTTTGTGTAAGCTTGGGAACACACTTATGAGTTTCTCAGATAACACAAAACCAACAGTGATGAGTCGCGAGAGTATGATACTTTCTAGCCTGACCCTTCTCTAACCATCTCCGGGTCTTCCTGTCGCCCTTCTCTAACCATCTCCCGTGTCCTCCTGTCGCCCTTCGCTAACCATCTCCCGTGTCTTCCTGTCGCCCTTCTCTAACCATTTCCTGTGTCTTTCTGTCGCCCTTCTCTAACCATTTCCCGTGTCTTCCTGTCGCCCTTCGCTAACCATCTCCCGTGTCTTTCTGTCGCCCTTCTCTAACCATTTCCCGTGTCTTCCTGTCGCCCTTCTCTAACCATCTTCCGTGTCTTCCTGTCGCCCTTCTCTAACCATCTCCCGTGTCTTCCTGTCGCCCTTCTCTAACCATCTCCGGGTCTTCCTACCGCTGTGTGGACAGGGACGATTTTGAGGTGTCCTGTGCCGAACTGGACCAGCTTCAGAGGATCGCAGCGGGCGCCGACGGTGTCTTCGGGTCCCGTATGACTGGAGGAGGGTTCGGAGGCTGTACCGTCACACTGGTGAGAGTGAGGAATGGGATGTGGTGCAGACACAGAGTATGGAATGGATCAGTCGATATCAGTTTGATCCAACGCAAAGCAATCCACTTTGGAAGCCGTGTCCATGCAGTTGTATCTTTTTTTCTCTCAAGATTGATACGATGCATTTCATGGTGGTTTTCGTAAATTGCGGCAAATAAATGGACACGACATAATGTTTTATTTATTTATTTATTATACGTTGCTTTCGAGCTAACAATAGGTATTCTAGGCTGCTTTCGAGCCTGTGCAGTGTGCATTAAACATAATTTGCGACATGGTGTCAGCAGTGCGGTCAGATAATTGTACAGGTCATTTGAAACAGTCAGTAACGGACTCTGATACAGTGATCTGGTAGGGATAGGTGATACCTATGCTGTGAAGCCTGCACGGGATCTGAGCTGCGCTTTTGTATTTCAGCTGAAGGAAACGGCAGTGCAGTCCTGCATTCAGAAGCTGAAAAATGAATACGCCGGTAGCGCCACCTTTTACGTATGTCGACCAGCTGATGGCGCTACCGTCGTCTCCGCTTAGAAAAGATGTCGCCACCGTCTGGTCGAACATTGTGAGGACGGCGCTGTCTTGTTATCATCAAGTAGTGATAGTGGGATCAACTGATGTAGTTTGAAGTAGATACACTGTTGCTCCTTTCGGCGTGAGCTCTCGCTTGGAGCAAAAACAGCGATACTAAGCTCTTTTTTGGAAACAGAATGTGCTCGTAAGCTGTACCTCGGTTGTGCTTGGCTCTTAGCACGAAGTTGCAGAAGTTTCTGGCTGTAGTAGTTTAAAACCTAGTCATTCGTTTTCACTTCGTCGAACTGCATATGGGTAATGTCACAGTTCACCGTTGTCTGCTTCTGTAAGGTGCTTCTGATTTGTGTGATGAAAGTCGGTGAATCGTTTGCCGTCAAACTGAAGATTATGGATCAAAACTGATCTGAAAATCGCTCGTGTGATTTGTATTCGCGATTGAAAAACGTTTCATTGCGCGGTACACAAACAAGAATGGCGCAATAAACAGAAATGTGAACTGAAAATACATGAGTACTAAAAATTGTTCTCCGGGGTTCAATGCTCGCCTCTTTTCCGAACTAATTCATTCATAGCCTGTTTATGCTTCCACAAGCACTCCCTCGCCTCAACCCAAATCTGTAACTACGGGTGGAGTTTCCTATTCAAATGGTGGGGCTACTGCCCCACCAGCTTTGTGTTTTGCCCCACCAACTCTGGTCAGATTTGGAGGTCATCCGGCATTAACCCTATTTGTAACAGGGGGGGGGGGGGGGGATTCCGCCCTCGTGTTTTTCGCAGATATCTCCAGAACAGCTAGGAGCAGGCCCATGCAATTTTGTGACTTTTCGCAAAATATATTTCCCCATATGTAGTCAAAATTTTGAGTTCTTAACCTGAACAGAGGTGGTTACAGGGTGCGTTTTTGGGAGGGTTCTGCGGCGACATTTGGCGATAATACGGAAATGCGATCTTCACGGTTTCTTCCTAACTGCCTCAAGTATGAAGGAGTTACATCAGTTTACGGTGATTGAAACAAGTGCAAATTAGTTGATGTTAATGAAATATCATCAAAATTGCATGGCAGAGGCGGTTTCAGGGGCTTCTAAAGGGGGGTTTCCAGGAAGTATTAAATGCTTGGCGGGAAGCCAATAGAGCGATGTAAGGGGCATTTATAGCTATCAATATGTAAAGGATAGCTTCTCCTTCCATTATTTGCATAATTTATTACATATAGAGTTGCAGGGGCGTGTTCAGGCAAATAAAAGGGGGGGGGGGGTGACTGACATAGTGATGACGATATGCTAGCGATTACGGGGCAATAGACGGTTAGTTTATAATGATATATGCACATATGAGGCCAGGAGAGGAAATTAAGTCGTTTTTTGCAGAGGCGCGTTCAGGAATGGAAGAAAGGGGGTCATATTATTGCAAGGAAACTAAGATGCATGGGCCTACAATGCCATAACATACTGCAGTTTTCGGATGAAACATGCACCACAGGTTACTCTACGAACGATTATAAGATAATAGGCGAGTCCAGGTAGGTAAAAGGGGGGGGGGGGGGGGGGTAAGCAATGCAAATTGAAGTTGTAAGTGAAATAGTCACTGTTGACTAGTTAGTATCATAATAGCGGATAATGTACCTGTCACAAGGTCATACGCCTCCCCAGTTTGGATCCTGGATACACCTATGATGAAGTACAACTTGCAAAAAGGAACTATCTACGATCATTAACTTATTTATAGTGCTGGGTAGCAACTTGCCTGCGGTTAATATTTTTTTTCCCTATTTGACCTCCTTTTTCACTAACCTGGTACCGCCTATGGCAAACAAATATGCTTTATAACTATTTTGTCTAATGTCACAATTACACACCATTTCATTTATAAAAAACATAAACAATGGTTTTAATAAGCATTTACTTCAGCCCATATTGAGTGACCTGCATACGCCTATGATTTTTGAATTTTTAAAAGTCACCGCTATATATTAATCTCCAATTAAATCTCTATCGATTCCCATTGGTTGCGTTAAAATCGGTTGATAAACATGACAGCTGTGTTGGATCACAAATACGTCTAAAATGTTTATTTGTTGCCCCCTTGTTGCCCCCATATATAAATTACGGATTTCTTTATTTTTAGAAACCTCCTGTGAATTTAGAAACCTCCTGTGATCGTGTTGAGGGAAATCAAACGCCGTTTGATTTGGGAAATCGGACGGGTAGATTTCGAGATTTACATAGGGGGGGGGGGGGGGGGCGGCGGAATCTGCCCCCTGTTACAAATAGGGGTAGCCAGGAGCCTGTTACAAATAGGGTTAACATGGTCATTTTCACCTCAACCAAACAAAACAACCAAGCAAAATTAAATTTTGCCACACCAACTTTCTTGGAAAAGCTCCATCCATGAATTGATAGCATTCTCTTTATAGTGATAGAATCTGCCAGCAATAAAATAATAAATCAGCGGACGTTTTTCCGTATACTTTTGATGAAGTGTCGAACATCGCTTTCAAGCCCGTCATTTAGCGATCTATGATAAACTAAAACCTCTTTTTTCACATATGGTCTATGCTTACACGCATTGAATAGTTTAACATTCCTCCTTTTCTGACTCTGGTGAGGGTGCTCGGGGCCCAGGGAGTGATTCTACACTGGTGAGGGTGTTAAGGGCCCAGGGAGTGATTCTACACTGGTGAGGGTGTTAGGGGCCCAGGGAGTGATTCTACACTGGTGAGGGTGGTCGTGGCCCAGTGAGTGATTCTACACTGGTGAGGGTGCTCGTGGCCCAGTGAGTGATTCTACACTGGTGAGGGTGTTAGGGTCGGGGCCCAGTGAGTGATTCTACACTGGTGAGGGTGCTCGTGGCCCAGGGAGTGATTCTACACTGGTGAGGGTGTTAGGGTCGGGGCCCAGGGAGTGATTCTACACTGGTGAGGGTGTTAGGGGCCCAGGGAGTGATTCTACACTGGTGAGGGTGTTAGCGGCCCAGGGAGTGATTCTACACTGGTGAGGGGTGTTAGGGTCGGGGCCCAGGGAGTGATTCTACACTGGTGAGGGTGTTAGGGTCGGGGCCCAGGGAGTGATTCTACACTGGTGAGGGTGGTCGTGGCCCAGTGAGTGATTCTACACTGGTGAGGGTGCTCGTGGCCCAGGGAGTGATTCTACACTGGTGAGGGTGTTAGGGTCGGGGCCCAGGAGTGATTCTACGCTGGTGAGGGTGTTAGGGGCCCAGGTAGTGATTCTACACTGGTGAGGGTGTTAGGGTCGGGGCCAGGGAGTGATTCTACACTGGTGAGGGTGTTAGGGGCCCAGGGAGTGATTCTACACTGGTGAGGGTGTTAGGGTCGGGGCCAGGGAGTGATTCTACACTGGTGAGGGTGTTTAGGGTCGGGGCCCAGGGAGTGATTCTACACTGGTGAGGGTGTTAGGGGCCCAGGGAGTGATTCTACACTGGTGAGGGTGTTAGGGTCGGGCCCAGGGAGTGATTCTACACTGGTGAGGGTGTTAAGGGCCCAGGGAGTGATTCTACACTGGTGAGGGTGTTAGCGGCCCAGGGAGTGATTCTACACTGGGGAGGGTGTTAGGGTTGGGGCCCAGGGAGTGATTCTACACTGGTGAGGGTGTTAGGGTTGGGGCCCAGGGAGTGATTCTACACTGGTGAGGGTGCTGGGGGCCCAGGGAGTGATTCTACACTGGTGAGGGGTGTTAGGGGCGGGGCCCAGGGAGTGATTCTACACTGGTGAGGGCGTTAGGGGCCCAGTGAGTGATTCTACACTGGTGAGGGTGTTAGGGTCGGGGCCCAGGGAGTGATTCTACACTGGTGAGGGCGTTAGGGGCCCAGTGAGTGATTCTACACTGGTGAGGGTGTTAGGGTCGGGGCCCAGGGAGTGATTCTACACTGGTGAGGGTGTTAGGGGCCCAGGGAGTGATTCTACACTGGTGAGGGTGTTAGGGTCGGGGCCCAGGGAGTGATTCTACACTGGTGAGGGTGTTAGGGGCCCAGGGAGTGATTCTACACTGGTGAGGGTGTTAGGGTCGGGGCCCAGGGGTGATTCTACACTGGTGAGGGTGTTAGGGGCCCAGGGAGTGATTCTACACTGGTGAGGGTGTTAGGGTCGGGGCCCAGGGAGTGATTCTACACTGGTGAGGGTGTTAGGGGCCCAGGGAGTGATTCTACACTGGTGAGGGTGTTAGGGTCGGGGCCCAGGGAGTGATTCTACACTGGTGAGGGTGTTAAGGGCCCAGGGAGTGATTCTACACTGGTGAGGGTGTTAGCGGCCCAGGGAGTGATTCTACACTTGTGAGGGTGTTAGGGTCGTGGCCCTGGGAGTGATTCTACACTGGTGAGGGTGTTAGGGTCGGGGCCCAGGGAATGATTATACACTGGTGAGGGTGTTAGGGTCGGGGCCCAGGGAGTGATTCTACACTGGTGAGGGTGGTCGTGGCCCAGTGAGTGATTCTACACTGGTGAGGGTGCTCGTGGCCCAGGGAGTGATTCTACACTGGTGAGAGTGTTAGGGTCGGGGCCCAGGGAGTGATTCTACGCTGGTGAGGGTGTTATGGGCCCAGGGAGTGATTCTACACTGGTGAGGGTGTTAGGGTCGGGGCCCAGGGAGTGATTCTACACTGGTGAGGGTGTGTTAGGGGCCCAGGGAGTGATTCTACACTGGTGAGGGTGTTAGGTTCGGGGCCCAGGGAGTGATTCTACACTGGTGAGGGTGCTCGAGGCCCAGGGAGTGATTCTACACTGGTGAGGGTGCTCGTGGCCCAGGGAGTGATTCTACACTGGTGAGGGTGCTCGTGGCCCCAGGGAGTGATTCTACACTGGTGAGGGTGCTGGGGGCCCAGGGAGTGATTCTACACTGGTGAGGGTGTTAGGGGCCCAGGGAGTGATTCTACACTGGTGAGGGTGTTAGGGTCGGGGCCCAGGGAGTGATTCTACACTGGTGAGGGTGTTAAGGGCCCAGGGAGTGATTCTACACTGGTGAGGGTGTTAGCGGCCCAGGGAGTGATTCTACACTGGTGAGGGTGTTAGGGTCGGGGCCCAGGGAGTGATTCTACACTGGTGAGGGTGTTAGGGGGCCCAGGGAGTGATTCTACACTGGTGAGGGTGTTAGGGTCGGGGCCCAGGGAGTGATTCTACACTGGTGAGGGTGTTAGGGGCCCAGGGAGTGATTCTACACTGGTGAAGGTGTTAGGGTCGGGGGCCCAGGGAGTGATTCTACACTGGTGAGGGTGTTAAGGGCCCAGGGGGTGATTCTACACTGGTGAGGGTGTTAGCGGCCCAGGGAGTGATTCTACACTGGTGAGGGTGTTAGGGGCGGGGCCCAGGGAGTGATTCTACACTGGTGAGGGGCGTTAGGGGCCCAGTGAGTGATTCTACACTGGTGAGGGTGTCAGGGTTGGGGCCCAGGGAGTGATTCTACACTGGTGAGGGTGTTAGGGGCCAGGAGTGATTCTACACTGGTGAGGGTGTTAGGGTCGGGGCCCAGGGAGTGATTCTACACTGGTGAGGGTGTTAGGGGCCCAGGGAGTGATTCTACACTGGTGCAGGGGGTGTTAGGGTCGGGGCCCAGGGTGATTCTACACTGGTGAGGGTGTTAGGGCCCAGGAGTGATTCTACACTGGTGAGGGTGTTAGGGTCGGGCCCAGGGAGTGATTCTACACTGGTGAGGGTGTTAGGGGCCCAGGGAGTGATTCTACACTGGTGAGGGTGTTAGGGTCGGGGCCCAGGGAGTGATTCTACACTGGTGAGGGTGTTAGGGGCCCAGGGAGTGATTCTACACTGGTGAGGGTGTTAGGGTCGGGGCCCAGGGAGTGATTCTACACTGGTGAGGGTGTTAGGGGCCCAGGGAGTGATTCTACACTGGTGAGGGTGTTAGGGGCGGGGCCCAGGGAGTGATTCTACACTGGTGAGGGTGTTAGGGTTGGGGCCCAGGAGTGATTCTACACTGGTGAGGGTGTTAGGGCCCAGGAGTGATTCTACACTGGTGAGGGTGTTAGGAGGCCCAGGGAGTGATTCTACACTGGTGAGGGTGTTAGGGTCAGGGGGCCCCCAGGGAGTGATTCTACACTGGTGAGGGTGTTAGGGGCCACAGGGAGTGATTCTACACTGGTGAGGGTGTTAGGGTCGGGGCCCAGGGAGTGATTCTACACTGGTGAGGGTGTTAGGGGGCCCAGGGAGTGATTCTACACTGGTGAGGGTGTTAGGGTCGGGGCCCAGGAGTGATTCTACACTGGTGAGGGTGCTCGTGGCCCAGGGAGTGATTCTACACTGGTGAGGGGTGCTCGTGGCCCAGGGAGTGATTCTACACTGGTGAGGGTGCTCGTGGCCCCAGGGAGTGATTCTACACTGGTGAGGGTGCTGGGGGCCCAGGGAGTGATTCTACACTGGTGAGGGTGTTAGGGGCCCAGGGAGTGATTCTACACTGGTGAGGGTGTTAGGGTCGGGGCCCAGGGAGTGATTCTACACTGGTGAGGGTGTTAAGGGCCCAGGAAGTGATTCTACACTTGTGAGGGTGTTAGCGGCCCAGGGAGTGATTATACACTGGTGAGGGTGTTAGGGGCCCAGGGAGTGATTCTACACTGGTGAGGGTGTAAGGGGCCCAGGGAGTGATTCTACACTGGTGAGGGTGTTAGGGTCGGGGCCCAGGGAGTGATTCTACACTGGTGAGGGTGTAAGGGCAGGGGCCCAGGGAGTGATTCTACACTGGTGAGGGTCCAGGGAGTGATGCTACACTGGTGAGGGTGTTAGGGGCCCAGGGAATGATTCTACACTGGTGAGGGTGCTCGGGGCCCAGAGAGTGATTCTACACTGTTGAAGGTGTTCGGGGCCCAGGGAGTGATTCTACACTGGTGAGGGTGTAAGGGCAGGGCGTATTTTAACATAGTAACTGGGGTGGCAATTGCCACCCCAGCCATTAAGAATGCCACCCCAGTGACGGCACTTTGCCACCCCAGTTAAAAAGATGCTGAAACGCCCCTCTCGGCGATAACGTAAGCCCCCGGCAGATGAGGCCGCCCCTTTGCATCAAAGAACGCCAATCCAAATTAGTATACCGTCCATTTCAGCAGGGGCGCAACACCTATACAGACAGTACGGAATGCCCCGTACCGTTTCTAACGGGCGCCGAAGGCCCCCCGACCATTTTTGTTTTGCAATTAGCACCGCCAACAGGACAGGCACCAGTGGCGTACAGAGTATAGGTCATTCAGGGCATGACCTGGTCCTTTGGACCCGAGGCGCCCATGCAAAGCTGGCGCCCCTCTGATCAGTGACGGCGCCCCTCCGGCCCGTGACGACGCCGCTCCAGCCAGTGACGGCGCCCCTCCGGCCAGTGACGGCCCCCTCCGGCCAGTCACGGCGTCCATCTGACCAGTGACGGCGCCACTCCGACCAGTGACGGCGCCCCTCCGGCCAGTCACGGCGCCTCTCCGGCCAGTGACGGCGCCCCTCCGGCTAGTAACGGCGCCCCTCCGATCAGTGACGGCGCCCCTCCGGCCAGGGACCACGCCCCTCCGGCGAGTGACGGCGCCCATCCGGCCGTTGATGGCGCCCCTCCGGTCAGTGACTGCGCCCCTCCGGCGAGTCACGGCGCCTATCCCGCGAGTGACCGTGCCCCCTCGGGCGAGTGACGGTGTCCCTCGGACTAGTGACTGCCCCTCTCCGGACCGTGACGGCGCCCCTCCGGTCAGTGACGGCGACCCTCCGGCTAGTGACGGGGGAGGGGGGGGGGGGGGGGGGGGCATCTCCTTCCACACGATGCGGGAGGAGCGGCGCGCCCTGCAAAATTGTCGCCAATAATGATGGCGCCCCTGTCGATCGGGTGGCGCCCCTCAGACCTCAAGGCAATGACCTGGTCCTTTGGTAATTTCTGCGCACGCCACTGACAGGCACTCCCGATAATCGGACAATTATCACTCCTAGAAGTAAATGGCAACTTAGGAACAGGATAGGCGCCACTAGAAGCAAGTGCCGCCCCCATGGAGCAGAACAGGCACCCTACCGAACAATAAGCAAATGCCGCCCCACGGGGTAAAACAGGCGCCCTCTAAATTGGACAAATGCCCATTGCTCATTAGCAAATGCCGCCTCCATGGAGCAGAACAGACGCTATCTAAACCGGACAATAGGCGTCCACAGGAGCAAATGCCCCCCCCCCCCCCCAGGAGTAAATGCCGCTCCCATACTGAGGGTCCTGGTCCAATCCAGCTAATCAAAAGTTGATATTTGTTTTAAAGAGGCCTCACAAAATAAAGTGGCCGAAATCTGTAGAGTTTTTAATATCCAGGGGAATATATATTTTTTGGGGGAGGCCTCTTTCCCAGGGGCCCACCATGACTGGCTCCCCCCTTCTGAAGGTCTGGTTGCGCCCCTAGTGACTGTAGATGATCGTAAACATGTGAAACCGAAATAAATAGTTTTAGTTTGTTACATAACTCAGAAGTGTCTTTTAAAGATATCCTGAGATCCTTTTTTGTTTGTCGTCAGTTTTGTGAAAGTTCAATCACAGGTGGTGTTACTGGTGTTGTGTGGCGCTTGTTTACATTATGCTTTGATTTGCTTGCGTTATTCCTGCCGAGCTTTGTCGCTCCCCGACATTATTGCATTTGTTTACATTCATACTTTTATTTTGCTACATGACGGTGTTTTGATTGCCACTCTCAACGTTCTGCTAAATTAATAACACGTGCTGTTCTTTCTTTATTTACTTTTTTGCGGCTAAAGGTCAGGCCACTGGCGGATCCAGGGGGGCATCAGGGGAAAATGCCCCCCCCCCCCCGCGCGTTCCCAATTTATCGTAAGATCGTAGAAATTATCTTTGCAGCAGTACAAATCCAGCTATCCACAGTCAAAAACCGAAAAATTTCGCGCCGCTTCGCGGCATGACACAGCTTTCGCAATTACTTATACAAATTTGGAAAATGGGAAAATGAATTCCATTAAGTGTCTGGTAGAGGCTGTCCTTGGCGGTAAATGCTGGCACTGGCGGATCCAGGGGGGGGGGGGGGGGAGGGGGGGGGGGTGGGGGGGGGGGGGGGGGGGGGTAGGGGCATCCGGGGCAAATAAATACCCCCCACACATCTGGGAGGGGCATTCAATACCAGCATGGATACGCGATTTACGCGATTAGCAATTCATACGCGATTTAGCGACCACAGAGTGCCGCAGTACTAGCTGTCGTTTTGTAGTACGGAAAACGGCCTACCATGTGGACGTTCCTACATATATGGGCACAAATTACCAGGCATGATGTCCATCGGTGGAACCAACATGTCATAAGCGCTTGTGAGAGCTTCCCGAATGCATATAAACTTAATTTGGTTCATCCCACAATCACCGGAAGGCGAGAAACCATGCGACGGGGCGGCCGTCTCAGCGTTGCGGCCTACCACGGGGCGGGTGGCATACTAGCTGTCCTTTTTGTAGTAGGTACGGGAAACGGCAGCGGCTGCGCGTGGTCGCGGATAACAATAGAAAGTGGGCGGAGTTACCTATCCATACTTACTGTATCCATGATACCAGTATGCCCCCCGCGCGTTCCCTGCGCTGAACGTGAAAAACATGGATCTTAGGAGAAAACTTCATGATGAAAACGGAAGTTTTTCTCGAGTAATTTAATTTGAAGTTTGTATGTAGGTATCCCTTTCTTTCAATGATAGACACAACAACGCACCCGATGCAATTCAAGCAGCCCGGTAACACTTAACCCGCGACTTACTGGGGGGAGCTATTTTTGCCCCCCCCCCCCGTTATTTTGCAATAACTCCTAAACGAACACAGGTATTGTCACCAAACTTGCAGTACCTTCTCTCACCTTAATACTACACATGTTGGCAAAAGAAAAAAACATGAGGATATGTTAGATCGACCAGGAATGACGTCAGAGTGACGTCATGTTCTTTGGTTTTTGTTGCAAAATAATGGTTTGCGGAGAACGCTGTCAAAGGTACGATGTTTGAGATAAACTCAATTGTCTTAAATCGAATTACCATCAATAGACCGGGCTATCAAACTGCTGTCTCGGATTTTTCAGTTCTTTTTTTTAATTCAAAATTTTGAGAAATCCAAATACATTTTTTTTAACGCAATTTTCAAGAAAAAAAATCTGAATTATCCAAAAACCGGAATATATGTGATTGAGAAGTGTGCGGGGAATATGTGAACCACATTTTAAGTCGATATCTTCAAAAATGACTGACTTATGACCTTTAAATGACAAAAATCGACCACCTCTCACAGCATTACTATGCATAAAACACGCATTTCCGTGTTTGCTTTTTACTTCTATTTGTATGGAGAAAACAATGTTCTAAGCTCATTTTTCGCGTTCTAGACGAAAAACAAACCCATAAACATGTGTTACAACGCCTAATGACCGTAATCTGCAGTTTGACCTCGTGACCTCGGATGACCTTGACCTGACCCAAGGTCATAAACAGCTTAGAAAGGTACTTAGAAGTGTCAGACACACGAATCATACCGATTTATCGACAGCTTATGCGTTTAATATAGCAATTTTGCGCGACAATTCCATCCATTGAGACCTTTTGAAACGGTCAAACATTTTGTACTTGACCTGACCTTTGACGTCATCGGTGACCCTCAGGTCAACAATATTATGTTTCCCTCGATAAATTTCCCAGGGCTATCGAATTCCGTGTGATTTTTTGCATTCGGTCCAGCAGTTCTGGAGATCCGAGGGGGGGGGGGGCAAAAAATAGCCCCCCTCAGTAAGTCGCGTTATGAAATATACCCCAGTAACTCGCGGGTTAACCCGCGCCCCGCTGGGGGGATGGGGGGGGGGGGGCAGAATCTGCCCCTTCCCCCTCCCGGATTTGCTCAATAACTTGATAATTATGATAGATATCAACGTTAAACGTTCAGTATTAAACCTTATGCTGAATCAATTCTGCGTCTTCACACAAAAATACAATGAAATAGATGTAGTATTTTGGGAGATAATGACGTTTTAATGACGTAATGTCATGACATTTTGGGTGAAAAAACGATAAATGTTTGAACAATTGTAGACAAAGAGTTTAGAAGCAAATTGCAAATACAAAACGGCAAAAGAAAGGAAATTACATTCTCTTCACAATGGCTATCTCGGATTTTTACATTTTGTTTTTGAACCCCCAACAAAAAACAATATCGGAGACAAAATCCACAAAATCATATTTTTTAAAAGTGAATTTCTTAAGCTCGAATACCAAAACAAGGTGACCGTCCAAATACGCGGGAAAAAATGGGGGTACCTTTTTGCCACAAAAAGATCCCCAAGGTTCCGCCAGGTCCCTTTGCGTTTTTTTTTTGCGATGGCGCCCCCTCCCCCTTGAGCGATGGCGCCCCTGATCGCCGAGTTGCCACCCCAGTCAAAATCCATTAAAATACGATAAATGTTTGAACAATTTAGACAAAAACATTTTTTTTTACCAAACACGATTTGATGATATTTTTTAATACAATTTCTTTTTATATTGTCAAAAATTGCCTTATATCGCGCCGATTCAGGAGAGAAGGCCGTACATTTGTATTGTTTATCAAAACTATATGCATACTCTCTGAGTCAGAGTCCTGACGTCACGCGAATGTAAACAATGGTTCAGCCAATCCGATTCGAAAGTAATCTTTGTTCTGGCTAAAAATAAGCTTAAAGGAAATAGTTCACCTTCAACATTAGTTTTAAACTGAGATAGCTGTTTTGTAGCCCATGTTGGGAAACCCATATCTGCAAGTTTCCTTGACCGAAAAAGACCTCTCCAGCCGAAGATATTTGACTTTTTGGCGAAGGAATTCGGCGCATATATGATATACCGTACCGTCTGAAAGTGCCAGCACTGCCATGGAGCATGCGCAGACCAATAACGCACACCATAACATTAATGATTTACGACCTTCTGTCCTGAATTAGCACGATGTAGGACCATTTTTAAAAATAAAAAAGAAACTGTATTCAAAAATATAATAAAATCGTGTTCTGAAAAAAAATTCCGAAGGTGAACTATTTCCTTTAAGGAGTGGAAAATTCAACCAAAAGAAACATAATTGTACTCAGCTTTATCAATATACAGTTACCTACTCACCAGCATGTTATTACCTATACCAATTCTTGCCCGTCTTTCCCTCCACAGGCTGTCGTAATCATCACATCCATAAATCAGTATCAGTGCTTCAATTATCCAATACATTTTAAGATAAGGAGTGGAAAACTCACGGTAACACTGGGAAAGAAGTGATTTTTTTTTATAAATAGGGTGTTGTTTTCCACCCTAATTTCTCAAAGCTAGGACACTGACCCATTATCATTCATGTTTTTGTTTCAGCCTATGATTATCTGTGTACTGTGAGATGGTCAAATAATATGTGTTTTATTTTTCATAGTGTCATTTGCATAACCATAATTGTACTCAAAATCTGCACACCTTTGGCTAATGTGAAGATGGATTATGATGCTTGTTCGTTAAACAGGACCAAGGCCAAATTGGGATGTCTTGCTTTGCTCATTTTACCATGTACATATTTCATAAAGTGCCATATTTTAATGTGTGTGTACATGGTTGTGTACTGTTTAGGCTACCTGGTTGTCAATAAATAGTGTTGATCTTTAGTTTATATAATAAGTAATATGTTAAATCTGTTTTGTTTTCACTTCCTTTTTCTTTCATACTGTTTGTTTGTCTAATATTTATTCTGTAAAGTTGGAGGGGGGGGGGGGGGGGGGCTGAGCCACAAGTTGGGGGGCTGAAGCCCCCCCCCCAACTAAATAGAAAAATACACCCCTGGTAATAGTTCAGTATCCCCCCCCCCCCTCCTGCAGTCTATGGTGTTCTTCAGATCCCTAATAGAAGAAGAGTAGTCAGCTGACGGTAATATTAAAACAGACTGAAAAGTGGTCTATCTTTTGACTGTCTACGAGATAGTCTGGAGGGTTCTGGGGGGGGGGGGGGGGGGCAGCCCCGGTAGGTTCTGCAGCGCAGCGAGTGAAACTTTGAACTCGTGGTTACGACTTACGCCATTGTGCATAGCCATCCAGATGCACTACCTATTAGAGTATGGAATGGATTGGACTAATCCAATGGATTTTTGATCCAGTCCAATCCAATTGCATTGTACTGGATTCATTCTTATATCTTGAATATTCAACAACCATTCTATCTAAGAGGTTCACTATAGGCGATTCTTCATGATAGTTGATTATTTTGCGAAGAGCATATTTCTAACAAAACAACTTATTCAAAGAACTGTTATTTATGTAAAATTTAACAATTGTCTGCAAACCAGAATGGACTGGTTTGGATCGGATCAGCTTTGCAAACACCCTATGGATTTGGATTGGATTGGATCACAATCACTCAGTCCATTTCATAGTCTGTTAAACCCATGAGCTCAAGGTAACTTAATAACTAGGTAGCGCGGGTTTGCCGCTTCAACACAGGGGCAATGGGTGCATGGTTTGCAACTAAGTAAAACAAATCTCCTAAACCAGACATATTTGTCATAAGCATTATATACCATTGGTAATTAATTTAGTTATAAAGCGTTTCAAACAATTGGACATTTTCATAAGCATCCAATAAGAAATTCGTGTTTGCAGTAATTAGATGAGGCGGCAATGCCCTTATACATTTCGATTCCTGTTAACCACATGCGACCAAACCGGCGCTGCTGACGCTATTGCAATTAGATGAGGCGGCATTGTACTTATACATTGAGGTTCCTGTTAAGTTCCTGTCAGTAGAATTAACTAAACCCGCAGCAGACGCTGTTGTAATTGGATGAGGTGGCAATGCACTTATACATTGAGGTTCCTGTTAACTCTTTGCTATTCGGTATCTCCGGAATCGGAGGACCAAACATCAGCTGGCGCGACTTTCTTTTGATGCCTCAAACCCGCACCCCCTGCCATGAGATTATATCCTCGTCAGGTATGCGACAAACAATTCCAAATATCACATGAAACCAAGTTCGTTTATTTCTTTAAAAAAACAAACATAGGCAAAAACACACGAAGAAGTTATTGCAGTACGTGAAAATAACAGAAACGGCCGAAAATTTACGCCAAAACACGTGCCCTTCACCCTGTGTGGATCCCTCCGGTTTCCGTAGCATGGTCTGTCTCTGCTGGTGTCATGCCTGGAGACAGGTCCGCTGATGCCTCTGGCTCAGTTCACCTGGGCCTCTTAGCGTTTGTTGAAGCTCTGGTCGACGCTCCGACGTCTTCTGCCGTCTCCGCCGTTTTTATGGGGAGCAACAATGGAATGAGAATCAAAGTCATGTAGCGGCGTAGCCAAGAGTTTTCAAGCATACCGCACTTTTTGACAGGGACATCACGAAATTTAGAAGTCATCAAGTACAAGGGTATCACTGCTGAAACTTTGGAATGCATCACAATAAAACGTAGGTGACACGACGCTATTTGGGCACCTCAAACAAAATGACCCAAGCAACACCAGCTTCACAATGCGGGACGTCAAGTTAAACACATGACATCAAAGGTTCCTGTTTCTTGTCAGGTTACCGTAATTTGAATTTTGCAATTTGCTAAATGAGGAAATTTTGAGAGAAGGAAGGTACACCCAGACGAGCAGAGTTCAAATCACAAATAACTTTTCCATAAAGTGGATTGGTTTTCTCTGAAAACAAGACCAAGATTTCACCACTCCCGCTTTTGGTGACGTTCCTACGTCTTTGTGCGCCACTCACTCACCATGCCGGTACCGACAGCGACACCGGAAGCGGCAGCGCTACCAGCAGTGGCAGGGGCAGCGGCAGCGGTAGCGGCAGGGGCAATCATCGTCATGTCGGCAATCACTGCCATGTCGTCGTCGTCATCAATGCTGCCGTCCATGCCGTCGTCATCAATGGTGCCGTCCATGCCGTCATCATCAATGGTGCCGCCCATGCCGTCGTCACCAATGATGCCGCCCATGTCGTCGTCGCCAATGATGCCACCCATGTCGTCGTCGGCGTCGTCGCGGTCCATGTCTCTGTATGCACAGCCACTTCCCGCCAGGGCGCAGACTACCAGCGCCAGCAGAAGAGCGGTGGAGAGCTTCATGTCGGCGGGGTCACGGGACAGGTGCCAGAGAGCTGCGGAGGAGCTGACTGTGGCCGGGCCCGGGAGCAGAGTGGCCCGCTCACAGTCACGGCCTAACTATATCACTTTACTGAAGGGTAGCTCCGCCCTCTGACGTCACAATGACGTCAGAGGGCGCACTGATGACTGATATTGCACGGTGCTGTAAACCATCCACAGTTTTTGCTGATTTGTATATCACTGGCTAGCTTTGGATGTGTGCCTATTACAATGGCTGTTGCAACAATGGCGGTTGCACCAATGGCTGTTGCACCAATGGCTGTTGCGCCAATGCCTGTTGCACCAACTGCTGTTGCACCAATGAATGTTGCACCAATGGCTGTTGCACCAACGGCTGTTGCACCAATGGCTGTTGCACCAACAGCTGTTGCACCAATGGATGTTGCACCAATGACTGTTGCCCCATCGGCTTTTTCCCAACGGCTGTTTCACCAACGGCTGTTTCACCAATGGCTGTTGTACCAATGGCTGCTGCACCAATGGCTTTTGCACCCATGGCTGTTGCACCAATGGCTGTTGCACCAATGGCTGTTGCACCAATGGCTGTTGCATCAATGGATGTTGCACCAATGGCTGTTGCACCAATGGCTGTTGCGCCAACGGCTGTTTCACCAACAGCTGTTGCACCAATGGCTGTTGCACCAACGCACTATGGGCCAGAAGCCCGATCTAGCCCGCCATAATTGATTATTGACCTCAGATGTCCTTTTTCAGCCTCAGATCATTGGCATGGGCACTTGGAGCAAGTATTATGAATTTGGAAACCCTTTCTTACTAACTTCATTCGATTTAGCTCATCATTTAGTCACCAGATGGCTCTTGATTCCGGCCGGCCTAGGCCGGCCGGTCTGACCAGCCAGACTGTTCTCACTTTGCCTGATGGCGAGCTGTTGTATCGGCCGTATTGTGCCATTAGAGACTATTTTGATTCGCAAGGCTTCAATGAATCATTGAAAAAACTAGTACTTGTTTAGTTCCTCTAATACTTCAACTTGTTGCCTCCTCAACTTGTCTCCTTTGTCTCCCGTCTCCTTTGTCAACCCTTCTGAAATCATACAATCACCCCTCATGGGTGTAGTGGCAAGTCGGGGTAAGAAATTAGACTTGCCACAGGAAGCCGAACCATGAAGGGTCACAACCATACTCGTATTTCCGTGTTATCGTGTGTTATCCATTAGATCGGCTCTATATCGAAGAAGCTGCATTCAAATTTTTGCTGACATTTCTGCTATGTCAACAAAAATTGGCATTAAAAGCACGAAATACACTACTTTTAGTTTTAATTTTGCTTTCACAGTGTAGCCAAGGTTCCATTGTAACCTAAAAATATGCACATTGCAAGATTCTTGCTTTATCCCATTCGTCAATACATCGTAAACATACATCGATATCGCGTGTCTCGGTCTCCCAGTTGTAAAATTCGTACAAAGGTCCGTGTTTCGGTGCCGTTTATACCAGGGGTGGTAAAGTGTGTTGTCATTATGGATAAGGTCGGTGACAAAATGATCTTTCTCATGAAGTACTCAGGGGTAAAAATGCCGGGAAAATATTTCTATGCCATTCCTGTGAAAATTTACTAGCGATCATGTCCTTAGAAATACGGATCGTCAAAACCACTTCAGATGTATGATTCACGTACTCATCATATTCATCACGTCAGTATGCATGTACATTTACATTTTTTGTGTGTGTATAAATTAGCAGTTGCGTTTCAGCTCTTGATTGCCAATAATAATATATTTCATTAAAAGAAATCCGACGAGAGAAAAAAAAAAATGCGGACGATAGATTCAACACGTGGGGTCACTGAACCAAAAATGCACCTGGGTCTTCAAGAATGGCCTTTAATAACATTTTACAGAAGGAATTGGGCTGATATCATGCGTATCCTCAGAATAGGAAGCATTTGAATATTTCCCCATTGACTTATAATGAGGAGGTCACGAAATTGACCCGACCTTAGGTCACCGATATAAAAAAATCCGAGATAAACGAATGGTAGGTACTATTACCCTTATGAAATCCCGTAAGTACGAAATCGTTCGGCCAAAGACTGTGTCTGTGGTACGACCGCACATTTTTTTTTAGGTGGGGTCACGTGACCTGGCCTGATGACCTGACCTGAGATAACACGTGGCCAATAATTTTGCAATATGTGGACAATTGATGCCTTAACAGCTGTGCCGAAAATGGCGGCGCTGCGCGCCGCCGTGTCTTCGCTATCCTCGAAAATCTTAGGGGACGGGGGGGGGGGGGGGCGTCTAAACGCCCGCCTCCGGCACGGCGCTAGAAATCCGGACAATGGATTCCCCGGGCCCAAGGCCGGGGTACTAGTGCTTTTTCAAAGGAGGTCCACTGTCAGGACAATGGATTTCACTGTTTTGGGACCCCCCCTTCTAACTCGAAAACTAAAAGGGCTAGAAGGACGCGGGAAAAGCGTTGAAAAGCTCTCGACAAGCACATACGAAGGTATTTAAGATGTGTTTTTTTCTCAAGTCAATATTAAGGTCACCAGAGGTCATCACAGGTCAGATTTTCAAGTTTTAAGACTTCGCTCAAGAAACCCCCAGATTCCACAGGAACTATGATAGCTAGGAACAAACGAAAAACAATGGCAATATTTTTACAAATTAAATCGCTGAGGTGTCCTCGAATTTGAACTCAGGTCAATAGTTTAGGCTCCAGAGCTCATCAAATATCAAAAGGCTATTACAAAAGTAATCACGAATAGCTTTTTACCTAATCACGACCAGGCAATAATTTGGACGCCATCGTGCTTGTCTCGTCAAGACGCTTCGAGTCATGTTAGTGTTGACCAGGTCAGGTCAACTTACAAATGTTGCCTCAGGTCAAGGTCAAGTGGTGGTGACCCAAGTAGGTCATGTTGCATATGGAAAGACGTGCCATGACGAGACAAACACATTGGTGTCGGTTTCACTTATATATCGTCATTATGTCGAGAGTTATTGACATAAAACTGTTGGTGATCTCGGATGACCTTGGCTGACCCTGTAGGGGTCACTGAACGAAAATGGCATCTAGGTCATCAAGAATGTCCTATAATGACATGATCCAGAAGGAATTAGTCTGATATCTTGCGTCTCCTTAGAATAGGAAGCATTTTCAAATTTCCCCTTAGACTTATACTGGGGAGGTCACGAAATTGAACCGAACTTAGGTCGGGGATATTAAAATTCCAAGAGAAACGAATTGTAGATATATGTGACCTTATGAAATCCTGCAAGTGTAAAACCGATCATCCCAAAACTGTGACTGTGGTACGACCACAAGTTTTTTTTGGGAGGTGGAGTCACGTGACCTGGTCTGGTGACCTGACCTAAGATTACCGGAGGATTTAAAAAAAAAAAAACATAATGTGGACCATTGATGCACAAACAGCTGTGCTAAAAATGGCGGCGCTGCGCGTCGACATTTTCCCGCTATACGCGAAAAAAAACTGAGGGAGATGTCTCCCCCCTCCCGGCACGGCACTGGTTAAAATATGGAGATGATGTGAACATGCAGCCAGGTGTTAGGGTATTCATGTGAAGTAAAACACGACCCCAGCTGTGCGGGGGTCATTTTTGTATGTGCCACTTTTGGTCGGGACCACTCAAAGCACTTTTACCACCTCTGCCCGTATAGTCATTTACATTTCATGGTAGCCAAACGTCTTAGAAGACAGTACAGATAGTGCATGTAGCAGTGACTTAAATTCGCGAGAACTATATGAAAGACCAAAAGAAGGGAGGGTCTAAAAAAACGACCAGATTTGCAGACGAGCCCATGCTCTGAAACTATGGGACCGATCTGGGTGATGTTTTCACCATTCGATCTGGCGTGGTCTGAAACGGTGCTGTTTTGGTTTTTATACAGATTGGTCCACTCTAAGTGAACCAAATTGGACATAAATCACCAAAAACCGTTGCAGACGAGCCCATCCTCCGAAACTATGGGACCAATCTGGGCGATTTCTTCACCATTCGATCCGGCGTAGTTTAAAACGGTGCTGTTTTGGCTTTTATACAGAGAAGTGGACCAAATTGGACCACAACCACCAAAAACCGTTGCAGACGAGCCTATGCTCCAAAACTATGCGACCGATTTAGACGATTTCTTCACCATTCGATCAAGCGTGGTCCAAAACGGTTCCGTTTTAGCTTTTAGACAGATTGGTCTACTATAAGTGGACCAAATTGGACCAAAACCACCAAAAACCGTTGCAGACGAGCCCATGCTCCGAAACCATGGGACCGATCTGGGCGATTCTTCACAATTCGATCCGGCGTGGTCTAAAACGGTGCCATTTTGAGTTTTGTCCACTTTGGTCCAATTTAAGCTGACCAAATCGGACCAAAACCGCCGTAAACGGTTTTGGGTGGTTTTGGTCCAATTCGGTCCTCTTACAACGGAACCATCAACGAAATCATGCAACGGAATCGTGCAACGGAATCATCCGAACATCTATTTGTGTGCAGTTTCCGCTCGCACTCGTCCCCACGTGTGGAGGTAGGAGCGGGGAAGTTTGATGAATCCGCACCTGCGCTTCCGGCCCACACTGCCCAGGCAACCTGACCTTTGGGCGGTGACCCGAGCCCTCAGTACGGGACGGGTCACCGCCGGAGTCACTTGTCAGTTTTCGTCGAGGGCAACAATGCGAAAAGAATACTGTCTCTCCTTTTGCTTTACAAGTTATATTGAAATAGCCTGTGCTCATGATGAATCAGAAAAGATAGAAAATCAGAAATAATGGACAAAAGAACTGGTTCTTTTGCCCTTAGTTCTTTTGTTCCTTAGTTCTTTTGTTCCTTAGTTCTTTTGTTCCTTAGTTCTTTAGTTCTTTTAGTTCTTTTGTCCTTTATTTCTGATTTTCGATCTTTTCTGAATTATCATGAGCACAGGCTATTTCAATATAACATGTAAAGACATAATCACAATGATGCTCATTACAGCCATCCCACATATACTCTCCTTTTCGCAGCAAAGCTGTTGGAATGGTTCATGGTGGTATGAGCCAGAAGATCGTCTGTCGGCAGTTGGTCATCAGCAGAAGCCAGCTGCACGTCTGGCTGAAACGTGACAAGCTGGGGCTTGGCCTGCAGACCCAGCCCGGCCGCTCTCCACCCGGTGGCCAAGAGAGCCATCAAGATGGCGGCGGAGAAACGTCACCAATCGACTCGGAAACTGGCCTGATGGCTCACCCAGGGAGGCTACAAGACCTCCCACATGATGGTCTACCGCCACCTGCGCAACAACCTGGGCATGCAGCCATTCAAACTGAAGCGGACGCAAAAACTGATAGACAAACAACTAGCCCACCGCCTGAAGTTCGCACGAGAGCACGTGCACTGGTCGGAGGAGGACTGACAGAAGGTAGTCTGGTCGGACGAGTCGCCGGTTGAGCTGTTCCACCCTCCGAACTGCCAAAACGACCATGTGTGGACGGTTGGCAGCTCGAACATGCCGGCCGTCCCCAGCGTCAAACATCCGGCCAAGATCCACGTCTGGGGCATGTTTAGCCACCGCGCGCTGTCCCAGCTGCATGTGGTGCCCCAGAAGACGACCATCACCGGCCAGCACTACCGGGACAACATCCTGGCCAACGAGTGCCTGGAGGCCCTCGACCGGACGGCGCAGGAGGGCTCGGTTTTCAAGCGATCGCTGATGCCGGATCCAAGCCAGGCCCTGTTCATGCAGGACGGCGCGCCGCCTCACAGCGCCAAGAAGAAGACCCAAGACTGGTGCCGGGAGAAAATGCCGTCCTTCTGGGCCAACAGGGTATGGCCTGGGAATAGCCCCGATCTCAACCCCATCGAGAAAGATATATATATATATATATATATATATATATATATATATATATATATATATATATATATATATATATATATATATATATATATATATATATATATATATATATATATATATTCTTGCCACACACAGAGACATCTATCGGGATAAATATCAGTTCACATTCTCATTACTTTCCACTTACAGGAAATTACAATTATTTAAACGTCGTGGTATTTGTCCGGTCAAGGTGGTTTCAGCCATATGATATGATATGACATATGATCAAAATAGAGCAAAACTAAAAAGTTTGCCTCAGTTCAAGGTCATGTTGTGACCCATGTAAGTCACGTTGCATAATATGGCTAAATGTTTCCGACGAGACAAACGCGACGCGTTGTGTTTGTCTCGTTGTTTGACGGTGTCGCCATTGCGTCTGTATCTTAATCCTCGCCCGTTTTAGGGTGGGGGGGGGGGGGGGGGGGAGGGGGGATGGATGCCACCCCACCCCCTCGGTTTTTATAGAATAACTCGCGTATTTTCCAACCAATTGCAATGGAACTTTCATTACCCTACTTTTGAAAAATGTTTCCACATATTCTGCAAATTTGAACTTCTAACCCACATGACCCGTGACCTATGACCTGTTTATGAAGGTCATGTCAGGCGCAACTGGCGTCCAGCAGTATCGATGCTTGTAACTTGTGCAGTTTCCGAGTGTTTGTTGTTCAGGAGCATATGCACAGGTGTGTCCAGGTGACAGTTGTGGTTTCCATTGAGATTGTGACCTCAATTGACCTTTTCAGGGGTCAACTGAGGTCATTGACATCCGATGACCTCAGATGACGTTTTTGGGATTCTGGTGGTTTATAGGACATTTTGTGACGCTGATTTCAAATTTGGGATCCATTTTACATAATTATATGTTCCACTGGAGTCATATGCTTCCACAGGACAACCGAGGTCACTGACCTCAGATGACCTGACATGACCTTTTTGGAATTTGGCAGTTTTTAGGACATTTTGCGACGCTGATTACGAATTGGGCACCCATTAAGCATTATGATATGCTCATTCACGATTCTAAAAAAAAAAATCACGGTGTTTTTGGTTTTTGTCGACGTCCCATAAGAGCCGAGTTAGGGGGGGGGGGGCGTCGAAACGCTCCCCCCGGCACGGTGAAGGTGGCGCCGAGCACCGGCACGGGTTAATCCTGGAGATGTGCTTGTTGACCGCGGATTCAGCATCAACAACAACAACAACAACATTTATTGCTATGATGAGATGATGACAATGATTGTTCAGGTGATGGTGCAAAAGCCAAAGCTTAAGTTGCGGCACCACCACCTGGTCAGCTTAGTGAAGTCCAGCTTTTCTGTCCGGTGAAGGCGAGTCAGTCATGGATGATTATGTCGGCGCAGATCCGTGGATTCAGTTTACAAGAGGCGACAAGTAATAAGCAGGAATTTTTGGAGGTCATTGGCGATTAACAGTGCAGAGTCTTTTCATGTTCATGTTCATGTTCATGTTCATATATTCAAGACAATCCACAAGGTGGGTATTACAATCTCACGTCAATTATACAAGAACTGCCAACAGGCTGAAAAATTGCCTGTCAATGTAAGACAGCACAATTCGCGTTAACAATGCACATACCAACGTCACATATACTAACATCACAAAAGCAGTGGATTGGTCAAAAAGATAAAAACACATTTCCTCACTCCACGGTCTCACGAACAGCCGCTTTAAAAGCGCCCAGAGTCGGAGCAGATCTGACAGAGGATGGTAAACGGTTCCAAGCTGAGGCCGCGCGATATGAGAAAGCCTTTTGGGTGGCAGTAAGTTTGCATTTGCGGAGGTGGAGGTCTCCGCTCTCCGACGAGCGTGTCTCGCGGGAGGAGACAGCCGCACGCGCCGTAAACAGCGCGCGGATCTCGATAGGCGCGCCCTCTTCCCTCAGTGCCTTGTAGGTCTTGATTGCGTCACGGTGTGCCACCAGGGTTTCGATCCTCGGCCATCCGAGAGAATTTAAAGCCGGGGTGATATGTTCGTATTTTTTGGTTCCAGAGATGATTCTAGCCGAAAAGTTGATGACTTTTTGGATTCTTTGGAGCTGACCCTTGGCTGCCCCACCCCATACGCAGAGGCAGTACGTGATGTGAGGAAATACGTACGCCTGAATGAGAGTCTTTAGAATGTCTGTCGAAAAGTAATGACGAATTTTGTACAGAGAGACCAGAATGCCATTGCATTTTTGGATCACCCGCGTGACGTGCTCGTCCCATGACAGACAGGTGTCTACTATTACGCCCAAAATTGTTACCTTTTTGGATGAATGTACGGCCAAACCGTCAATGATGAAGTGGAAGTCCGTGGATTTTTTTCTCAAATTTGGCTTGGATCCGATAAGCAGAAAATCCGTTTTCTTCTCATTCATTTTCAGTGAGTTCGCGCTAAACCAGGACTTGAGCTCACTGAGTGTGAGCTCTAGTCTATTTTTGAGAGAATCAAGACCCAGTCTGTCAGGGGACGCGCAGTCGAGGTGCATAGTATCATCGGCGTATGAGATGAGGTGGCCATGAGTCAGATGTCCGGAAAGGTCGTTGGTGAACATGATGAAGAGGATTGGTCCGATGATCGAACCCTGCGGCACACCGCAAGACATAGGTAGAGCTAGCCGTCCGCCACGCACAATCTGCCGACGACCGCTCAGGTAGCTCCTAAACCAATCCACGTCAATACCATACCAAGATAGCTTGGTGAGGAGAACGCCGTGATCGACGCTGTCGAACGCCTTCGAAAGATCAATCGTCGTTACCGACGAAATCAGTCCGTTGTCGGTGTTGGTGACCAGGCGCTCGACAGCGTCGAGCACGGCATCCTCGGTGGAGTGGCGTGACCTATAGGCGTACTGAGATGGGTTAAGCAAGTGTGCAGAGTGTAGATAGGTGGTCAGTTGGCAGCAGGCCACCTTTTCCAAAATCTTTGATAGCACACTTAGCAACGATATGGGTCGGTTATTGGATGGTACTCTTGGGTCACCAGATTTGGGAATTGGGACAACACAAGCCATCTTCCACTGTTCGGGGAACACTTTCGTTATCAGTGACAAGTTCACAAGACGTAATAAATGCGGCCCTATCACAGGAAAGCATTCACGCACCGCCGCGAGTGGAACCTCGTCCAGCCCTACCGCGCGCGCTTTTGTTGTGTTATGACTCAGAAGGAGTATATTTATTTTCATTGTGTTGGTTAATGTTTGAAAGTCGACATTGAGATGTGATGAAACCTGTCTGAAAAGATCCGTTCTTGCTGAAGTGAAACGTGGGCAGTCTAGAATGAAGTGGTTTGTGTTTTCCTGATTATGGCCACAGGAACATGCAGGGTCCGTGTTTCTTTGTATAGAATATTGATGTGCATTTAGCCTTGACATCCCCAGTCTGAGCTGTGTGTGTAGTGTATTACCTAGTTTTATACCTAAAGTGAAATAGTGTGGAGGGTGCGGTGTGCCGTATAGTGTTGTGATGCTGCGTTTAAACTGCTTCCGGTCCTGCCAGCGTTGGATAGATTGGGGCAGGGAGTCCCAGTTTTGGGATGTCTTCGGGATGAAAGCTTTCTGATACATGGAGGTCCGGAAATGTAGCAGTGTCAGTAACTTTGCATTTCTTAGAGTTCGTCTCGTATCTTTTAGTCTTGTTGCGGGAATCATGTTTCTAATATATTCTGGTATACAAATTGTGTTGTTCTTTATCTGTCCGTATAGTAATAACCTGTGAATTTTACGTCTAGTCTTGAGACTGTCCCATCCAAGTTCGAGTATCGAAGACATCTGTGCTGCAAGGGGAAAGGTTGTTAATTTGCCAGCATCACTGAAAGGTAGAACTCAGCTGACTCCTAACGACGTCTCAAATCTTCACTCATTTCATCAAAAAGAATCCATGCTGAAAGGATAATTTGTTTGCCAAAAACATAAAATCATGAAGAATGAGCTCCACCAATGCAAGTTACTGCTGGGCAATAGGATTGTTTTTGTGTGTTTTAGTCTCACAAATTTGCGCTTCCAGATTGTGTCGTAGCTTTAGCTTTATCTACTGCCTCCCAGCTACAGGTCACCACTGGAATGTTCAGCTGGCAAGTGCTGGGTCACAGGTGTTCAACATACTTGTCATGCTCAGGGTTCTTTTAAGTCCATGTTCACTGTCATTCCCATTGGTACGTTTTCCCATTGTTGCGTTGCCCCATTGTTACGTTCCCATTGTTACGTTGTATACCTTGCAGACATTTTGTATAGCGTGCTAGCTGCTTAGATATATTTATTAGTTTGGGAGACATGATTCGTCCACTTCGAGAAATCACCTGCACTGAACTGAACCGATGACTGCCTGAACGTGGAATACAATCCATTGTCTGACACAGTTTTTTTAAATTCCAGACCAAAATAATGGAGAATGCAGCATGCAGTTTGAAGAGAAGGCGTACACATATTTATATACTATATGCAGGAGGTGAACAATGCAGAGGTCATGTTGCACAACCACCAGCCATCAACACAACTGCCTTGTATGAGCCTCTCAAATGCACATGGTCCACCATGATTGGCCACCCCACCACTAGCAGTGAAATATATTTTTTTCGAGCAGTGGTGCATGGTCACTGCATGTGTCATAAAAAATACGTTAAAGAAGTGGTATTCTTTGGCGCATGGGCATAACAAAGATAATGGGTGACTAAAATTCCGCAAAATAATCGGCAAGCATATGGCTAAAGTCTATTTCCAAAGAGCCTATTCAGATGCATTAACCCGTCATTGACTGGGGGGTGGACGTTTAACGCTCCCTCCCCCTTATTCATTTTCGTAATAGCTAAAAAAACAAAACAATAGAGCAATGAACGTGTAACTTTGGTTACTTTCTTCTTAATCACGTCTACGTCACATTAACAAAAATAAAGCAATTTCGTCGAAAAAAATCGAGTTATAGCGAATTTAATGACGTCACTAAACACAAGTTTTACACAAAAATCAGCTAAACTTTAACAGACCGTACAAATGCCATATTTTGAGAGAAATGCAATTACAAAACATCAAAAGATAGCAAATGGCAAGGGCTAGAACATGATGATCTCTGATAAAAAAGGTTTTTGACCCCCAAAAATGCAAATAACTATTGTTTTTCGGGAAAAATGCCTACAAAATCAACTTTTTGAAAGATATATGATGGATGGCTGTGATGAGCATTGTGCAGATAAAAATCAGATGGAAAAAGTAGCCTTTGCTCATGTTATTGTAATTAAAAAGAAGATGAATTAGTTAACCTATATTACGCCTTGCGGCTTCTTCAGGGCTAAAACAGCAAAGATAAGCAGCATTATTTTTTAAAGATATTCAAGAAACCGGAATATATGTCAGAAACCACATATGGGTAACTACTATACCAATTGTTCTTAAAGTGAGATAATTTGTATCTGACTTATGGCATATAAAGTATGGGTAAATCATGACGTCATATTTTGAAATTACGTTTTTGGCTTTTATTGACTAGATACAGACAAATAAATGCCAGCATTGTATTTCAGAGACAAAACTTATGACAACATGACTTTTCATTTATATTTATATACTTCAAATTTTGACCTTCAGTGACCTGAACTTTAACTAACTTTAACTAAACTTGACACTAACTTCAAGTAAATGACGTCAGGTGGTAAAATGACTATCACCATCGAATTGTATGTAGAAAATATCCCATAATACATGTGTTGCATGATTTTCGTAGATATTTTGCACATAGTGACCTTTGTGACCTGACCTTGACCTTGACGTTTGCCAAAAATCTCTTTTTAGCTCCTGCGGGATGTTTACCATACATTTGGCAGCACTGTGTGTGAAAATGGTCGTAATCGAAGGCTTTGGATAAAGTATGGCCCATAAACTCAAATACGTCGATTTTGACCTTTTAACCTGACCACGACCTGATATTTAACCTCACTTTGACATTTTTCAGTATGTTGTAGATTCTTCTCATTGAGAGCTTTTGAATGCTTCCTTGCGTGTCTCGCTGGAATTATTGGTTCGTTAGATAACCAGGGGTGGGGGGGGGGGGGGGGGGGGGGCGCTTAACGTCACCCCCAGGCAATGGTGTTCGGCTGAGATCCTAGTCAATGCCAGGTTAACGACACCAGCGCTACCTACTATCGTGTGTAATGATATATTTCACTGTGTTTGAACTGATGTTTAAATAATGCAAATCCACGTGTTCGAAATTAATACGTGGTAATACGTGGCGAAATTGAATATAAGTTTATATATATATATATATATATATATATATATATATATATATATATATATATATATATATATATATATATATATATATATATATATATATATATATATATATATATATATATATATATATATATATATATATATATATATATATAT
>JAXIVJ010006851.1:0-64226 GCA_036785665.1 Chirona hameri
GCTCCTCAGAATGTCTAAGCCAAAATGTCTGGATGTGCCCGATTTTGGAATACAATTTCGACGATATCGGCGCTGGCGACAAAATAAACGGGCACATATCGCGGAAGCTGGTGGATTTTGAGAAGATGAAGATGAAGCGACTCATCCTCATCGGCTGATGATCACAGTCTTTGTTGACGTGATTCATGACAACTTCATCATCGCTACTTTCTTGGTCTTCCATGAAAGCATTGTTGATTAAATCAAACTTCAAAGAATTGAGGAATCCCTCTTCGCTTACCCGATCGCTTCGCTTACCCTTTCGCTTCGCATCCCGATCACAATATATACATCAATTATCATACACAATTCAAAGGCACGTATTTCGGGCGTCACAACGGGATTGCAAGATAGCTACAATAAAGACAACAGAAAACAGAAACTTATAGAAAGGCTGCTGCAATTTTGTATAGGCCACTTCTGCATTGCAAATGCAATTGTCCAATAATATTTTGCCTATCTATGACGTGTTCACAAGTGTCATGACGTCACCGAAGGTGTGACGTCACTTAAGCCAATAATATTATTAGATGCCGAACAGGCCTCTGGACTGAATCAACAACTACTCACTTAGAAAGATAAAAGATTCTTCAAAAATAAAAAAGAAAAGAAAGATTCTTCATGTCTCCCTCGTGGAAGATAGGAAATATTTTCCGCGCATGTTCCTGCAAAACTTCGCCCCTTCGTCGCTCGGTTTTTCAGTCACACGCTTGGAAAATATATTCTTATCTTCCACTCGAAGCCATGAAGAATCCTCTATATCTTTGCACCCTGCAGGATGCAAAGATAGCAGTTCGAGGTTTGAGTTTTTTCATGCTGTGAAATATGAAGATATGAAATCCTTAGAGTTTTCTCGGGCAGATACAAATGAGTGAGTGAGTGCCACAGGAAAAAAACGTCGTGCCTTCGGCACACAGTTTTTGCTGGTCACTTACTCAGCAAAGATATTCTTATCTTCGCTGGAAAACGCGAAAGATTCTTTATATCTGAATCGTGACATTAATGGCTTAATAGAGCACAACTAAACTGGGTGTCAATAGAGCAAACGGGCTACTCAAATGTCATCAATGGGAATACAGGATCTTACACTTCTACAAGAACCGCGCCTGTAATGAGAATACTCAATTCTGTATCTCTGTCATAGTGACACGCTGCCATGCCTGAGAGCCTACTATGACATTGCATTATCCATCCAAACAGCAAGTCACAGCCATATCAATAATCCAGTCACATCCATATCAATAATCCAGTCACATCCATATCAATAATCCAGTCACATCCATATCAATAATCCAGTCACATCCATATCAATAATCCAGTCACATCCATATCAATAATCCAGTCACATCCATATCAATAATCCGATAGAGTTGTTGTGTGAAAACAAAAATGGAACGCGTTGCATGTGGATTCGAAGGCATATTGATTAGTGATGCCAGTTTCATAAAATATTTGGCCAATGTCCGACCGATTTCCAAGACCATGGTCAGCTGCCAGTCCGAACTGTTCGAAAATCATTGTTTGTCCAAAATTTGTCCGAATATTGCTATGCTTACTTACTTATGGTTTATAATTAAAAGTACGTTTGATGTGAATTTACATGTGGCACACTTTCTTTTTTAACCCTCGCCCTACGGGTGGGGGGGGGCCTGACAGGCCCCCCATGAGGTTTTTATTGCATAACGTTTTACACATGCAGCACATCTTGCTGAAATGTTTGGTAATTGAGTTTACAACAATTATACGTACGCTTTAGAAATGTAATTGAAAATGGTTAAGTAGTTTGAAAATAATCATGTTTTGATGACGTCATGTTGTTGGAAAAAAGATAAATATTAAACAAAATGGTAGAAGACAGAGTTTTAAAGGAAATGGCAAACGCATTTCACCAAAGATACAAAATGGCATTATCTTTAAAATGGCAATCTCGAATTTGCAAAATTTTGGGTTTTTGACCCCTAAAATAAAAACAAACCTTTTTTTTAAATCCCCACAAAATCAAAATTTTAAAAGATATTATAAAACCGGAATATAAGTGATAGAACTTAGTATCGAAAATACCCATACCAAATTTCAAAGCAATATCTTCATTTTGGACTGAGTGATGGCTCCCTAAGTGTAAGCAACTGATGACGTCATTTTTTTAAATAACTTTTTTGACTTTTTTGACAAGATACGAACAAACAATTACCTTTTCTGTATTTCTGAGCCAAAACTGGTCTAGGAACATGCCTTTTTATTTACATTTATCAATTTCTCATTTTTAGGTTTTCTGAAGAGCAAAATCGCTGTTTTGGACGTGGTAAATCCGAGGTCATTCACTTGACCTGGAAGGTCATCTGTTGACCTTAAACCTAAACATTGCATACTGTTAGATTCCTCTCATGACAGGCAACGTGCTGGTTCTTACCGCATTGCTCTAAGTTGCTTGGTTTAGAAGTTAACAGGGGGGGGGGGGGCTCTCAGGCCCCGCCCGTAGGGCGAAGGTGAAAAAAAAACTCGCGTAGGGCGAGGTTAATACACAAATTTAACTAAGTGATTTTCGCGACAAGCCATCCTTGGACATTGGATGTCGGAAAATGTCCAGAGAAATATGTTTATGTCCGTCCGAAAACCTAATCGGTCTTCGGACAAATTCGGAATTCCGAAAATGATAGTACCGATTGGCACCACTAATATAGATACCGTGGACAAAGAAGTAAGTATGGATATGAATCATACGCGATTTAACGACCACAGAGCGGTAATAGCAGTCGTTTTGTAGTACGGGAAACGGCCTACCACGGGGACATTCCTACATATAAGGACACAAATTACCAGGCATGATGTTCATCGGTGGGACCAACATGTCATAAGTGTTTGTGAGAGCTTCCCGAATACATTCAAACTTAATTTGGTTCATCCCACAATCACCGGAAGGCGAGAAACCATGTGACGGGGCGGCCGTCTGAGCGTTGCGGCCTAACAGGGGGCGGACGGGGGGGGGGGACGCGTCTCCCTCAAACATTTTCGGAATTAAAATTACGCCTATGGGCGTTGCATGGAAAGAATCGACTTCAAAGTGCCTCCGTCCCCCCCCCCCAACTTTTGGAAGGTGGCGCCGCCCTTGGGCGGGTGGTATACTAGAGCTAGTATACCACCCGCCCAAGGGCGGCGCTACCTTCCGAAAGTTGGGAGGGGTGGGGGGACGGAGGCCCTTTGAAGTCGATTCTTGTTATTTTCTGTTGTTTTCGTAGTACGGGAAACGGCTGCGGCTGCGCGTGGTCGCGGATTACAATAGAAAGTGGGCGGAGTTACCTATCCATACTTACTTTATCCATGTTGATACTTTGCAGTCGTCTTGCCTCCAAAATGAAGAAACAAATGTTTAGCCTTTGCATTGAAAATAATTTTGATATCGACGAATGATGAAAGGGCGTTACAAATCCTAATTTAATAGTGACAATCATGGTATTCAACATTATCCATGTCTATCTCAATATCTTGGATAAATTCAAAGTGCTAGTAAAATATGTAACACGCTCGCGATATTTTGTGTGTTGTTGTAGTTTTGCAGGGGAATTGTCCTCAGTCACCTGATGAAGGTTTGTGCCAAAATATAGTGGAACTTTTTTAGACTATTTTAGGAATTATTGAGACTCAAGTCATTTGTATTGCTATTTCATAATTATGCCAAGTCCAAACAAGGGTTAAACTTAAATAATGATTTTGCCTTACGGCGCCAGACCTGCCAAGGTCTGGCGCCGTAAGGCACTATGACGCCCATAAGCTTCCAAGTGATACTATGTGTCATGTCGAAAGCATACTCGTTAACTTCACAATAAGGTTAAGCAGCAGTAATATGGGAAATATGTGTGGTGACAACGGAAGTCTGGAGAAGATAAATGGCGCGAGACGAAATGACCTAATTGATAAATCTGAGTGAGAGGACAAGTGAGGTGATTTTGATGGCTGGGGTCAGGCTTTAGTATCTTGTTCTAGTATGAATAAAACGAGCGCCTAAACGAATTCATTACAACATTCACAGGCAAGTCAATTGGGCAGGAGCACTACACGACCTGCGAGCTGATGGTTAAAACAAACGAGTTAAAAAAGCTGTAAGAAGTTCATCGGATCATCACCAAATAGTTATTTTAGGGAAAGTTAGCTGTTTCCAAAAAGAGCACGGTCAGCAACGAGGTGATAACAATAATTCAGTAACTGGCGGACATAACTGGCAGCAGCGGGATAAGAGTAACACAAAGTAACATAACAACATCTGTGTGAGGCCGAATATGTATGTCAGAGGCAAGTCAATTTGGAAATCATATTGAAGTCCTGAACAACAATAATTTCGTCCTCATTATACCTCGTTCCACTCCAAGTTTGCGGCCGAAGCGCTTTAATAATAACAGCACGCCAACAAATCTCACGAGAAATTTTAGGTTCAATTGCAAAATGCAAATGCCACGCAAATTGCTGAAAGCGCTTCGGCCACAAACTTGGAGTGGAACGAGGTATAGTGCCCGAATTTTATTTGTGCCTGAGGTGCGTTTTCGATGCGTTTTTTTCAGCAAACGTTCAACTGAAATGTTCAAAACAAATTTTTCCAAAACAAATCGTCATGTTAATTGTCATGTTCGAGCTCGCAACTTTTTGGGTGCAATGGGTGCATGTGCGCTTTGCTTGCGAAATGCACCAAATATGGCGAAAGGGAATAGCAGCCGAATAGTCTTAGTCTTGGGACATATATGACATGTCCCAACGAGTGCTAATGGGCGGCGTGTGGCGTGCTAATGGGTTAAGCCAGTGGCGGATCCATGAGCCTCGAATGGGCCCAATAGTCTGAGGGGCCCATAGCCGATCGAAGGGACTCGAAACGAATTTTACTCCATTTTAAAACAAAACGCAAGCAAATTTGCCCATTCTGGGCTCCAGAGGCTCCACTCTCACCTCCAGATGGGTCATTCTGGCTTGACGAGGACCGATTCTGGTTTGTAGATGCCCATTTTGACATGTGAAAGTCATATTTTGTACGCTAACTTACATTTGTCTTCAAGGTTAACGGGCCAACCAAGGCTAGACGGAACCCACTAAGGCCTGAGGGGGTCCACTTTGCATCGTGGCCCACGCCTTGACCGAATCCTGGATCAGCCACTGCCTTAAGCAGATTCATGCTAACAATAATTTGGCAAGTGAAAAGTTCAGGATATCACCATTTTACTGAGACTAATACTATAAAATACTTTTATACATACTTTAATGCATACTTTTAGGTGGATAAAGCCCATCAGAATAGACAGCTTTTCTTATATTGCAGACAACCCAAGATTCGAGACCAACAACCCAGGATACGAGGATCGAGCCCAAACAGCCAAGCCTATTGCCCCAACCCCAAGGAACTGTAACGTTACGCTGGATGCATACGACCTCACCATACAATTTCGCGACAAGAATGGCTTGGTCTTGGAAGTGGGTACTAACCTTGTCAGGTCCTCGTCTTGTGCGAGCTGGTCAATGCACCGTCCGAACACGCCATCTGTGGACAGAAAACAAACAATGTAATATTGCACTGATGGCCTCGACATAACCAGGCAGTTGCGGCGACCTCAAACCCCAATTATCATCAATATTGAACTGAACGTGTCTCCAGTAGCGAATTAACCCGCCATTGGCTTGCGCCTCAACCGAACGCCATTTACCGAGGGGTCAGGTATTACCAGTTGGTTATCAGGTATTATCAGTTGGATAAAACACGCGCCCTGGAGGGCCTCTGATAATTACACGCCCTGGAGGGGAAGGATTTCGCCCGCCCCTCTGGGCCAAATCCTATGATCTCGAAAACCACGCAACTTAGCGACAAGCAGAAAACGGTATTAGATAGCTCGAGACAAGTTCTATCGAAAGTATATCGGTCCTTTTTTTTAGATCAGGTCAATATTGAGGTCACCAGAGGTCATCAAAGGTCAGATTTTCCAGATTTAGGACTTCGCTCCAGAAACCCCAAAATATCTTGGGAACTATGATGGCCAGGAACAAACCGAAAAAGTAATCGAAAGCTCTTGAAATATGCAATCGTCAACGTGTTTCCTTAAATTTGAGCTCAGGTGAATAGTTTAGGCTCCAGGGGTCATCAAAGCTCAAAAAGGCTATTTTTGGCAAAACTGTTTTTCGCAAATATCGTTTTATCTAATAAAGATAAAGCAATACGTTTGACGCTATCGTGTTTGTCTCGTGGAGGTACTGCGAATAATTTTGATGTTCACCAGGTTAGGTCAACTGAGAAATTTGACCTCAGGTCAAGGTCAAGTGGTGACCCAAGTAGGTCATTTTGCATATTGGGAGACGTGTCTCCAGTGGCGTAGCCAAGGGGGGGGGGGGGGCAAAGGGGCCAAGGCCCCCCCTGGAGGCCAGGCGGGCCCCTCTGGCGACCGAGCAAGGGCCCCTGGGGCCGAAGGCCCCAGTGTTTTGGATGGTGTCAGGTGCCCGCAAAACGCCTTATGTCGCATAAAGAATGTCCACGAACAAATCTAACACGAATAAATAACAGCATTTAAGAGCTGGTATTTATTTCGAGGGCCCCTCAGGCCTTCCCAGGGCCTCCAATTCCTTTCGAGGGCCCCTCAGACATTTCGAGGGCCCCTCAGGCATTTCGAGGGCCCCTCAGGCATTTCGAGGGCCCCTCAGGCCAGGCACGTAGCCAGGATTTCGTCCAGGGGTGTGGGGGGGGGGCGCCTCGAAAGGGCCCCTTCCCGAGCGTTAACCCCCCCAAACAAAAAAGGATATGAAAAACTCTACGAATTTCGGCCACTTTATTTTGTGAGGTTCAACTTTCCAGGGGCCCTCTGATCTGTCCAGGGGCCCTCTGGTCTGTCCAGGGGCCCTCTGGTCTGCCCAGGGGCCCTCTGGTCTGTCCAGGGGCCCTCCAGCCTGCTCAGGGGCCCTTCCGAGCTGGCCAGGGACTGCACTGGCTTTTTCACCCTGCAGACATCCTCAGGGGCCTCTCCGACCTGCCCAGGGGTCCTTCTGTGCTGGCCAGAGGCCCATTCGACGTAATCAGGGGCCATCTGACCTGCTCAGGGACCCTTTCGGTCTGGTCAGGGGCCCCTTTTACATGCACAGGGGCCCTTTGAACTTCCCAAGGGCCCTCTGGTCTGCCCAGGAGCCCTCCAGCCTTCTAAGGGGCCCTTCCAACCTGGCAAGAGACTGCGCTTTCTGTTTTGTCGCCTTGTCAACATGCTCAGAGGGCCCTTCGACCTGCCCTGGGGCCCCTCCGTGCTGACTAGGAGCCCATTCGGCATGTTCAGGGGCCCTTTTGGTCTGGTCAGGGGCCCCTCTGACATGCACAGGGGCCCTTTTAACTTCCCAGAGGCCCTCTGGTGCTGGTATGTCCAGGGGCCCTCCAGCCTGTTCAGGGAGTCCTTAAGACCTGACAAGGGACTGCACTGGCTGCTTTGTCGCCCTGCCGACATGCTCCGGGGCCTCTCCGACCTTCTCCGACCTTCCCAGGGCTCTGTGCTGGCTCGGTGCTCATTCGACGTGTTCAGGGGCCCTTTGACCCGCTCAGGGGCCCTTTCGGCTTGTCCAGGGGCCCTTCTGACATGTACAGGGCTCTGCTGAACGTCCAAGGGCCCTCTGGTCTTTCAGAAAGGGCCCTGGTGCCCCTAAAGAACCTCTGAAATGCTCTAAACTCTTAAAGACCACGCTTTGCGTAGTCCATGAGCGTGGTCTCGTCGGCCCTTTTCGGTGCGCTGCGCGCTGCGCGCCCGAAAAGGGCCCGCCGGGCCTCCAGGGCGGGGGCGGGTAGCCTCCCCCCGCCCCCCCCCCCCCCCTTGGCTACGTGCCTGCCTCAGGCCTACCGAGTTAATGTTATCGACTTTTAAGCGTTGGTTACAAAATGATCTGTCCGACCTCCTATTTCCCTACATATGGCAGCATTTGGTAGCATAGCCAACGAGCTACAATAACAGCGCAAGCCCTCATGTGGATGCGCGTGAAGTTATTGTGACGTTAGGACAAAATGTATTGGGGTCTGGACGTTTGGAAGAAGACGTTTGGGATGGGTGGTGGTGGTGGTGGGGGGGGGGGGGGGGCACGGAAGTTTTTTTTAGGGGGAATCCAAAGTCTCACATTTCTGAAAACTCATCAGATTTTGCTTGCTTATGCATTGATAGCTGATTTAAAACAAACTTTCCTTAGATAAAGTTGCTTAGATTTTCTTATCAGGAAATGTGTACATTTTGTGCTGATTTCAGGCGGTTTGACGGCTGCTTTGGCCCCTTTTCCCCTGGATCTGCCAAGTTTTTTTTAGGGGGGGAATCCCAAAAAGTCCCACACATTTCTGAAAACTCATCGGATTTCGCTTGCTTATGCATTGATAGCTGATTTAAAACAAACTTCCTTAGATAAAGTTGCTTAGATTTTCTTATCAGGAAATGTGTACATTTTGTGCTGATTTCAGGCGGTTTGATGGGTTTGATGGGATATAAATTTTTACCCCCAAACTCGAACCCTAGATCCGCCAGTGTGTGGGCCCCCAATTAGCTACGAGGGCCCCTCTGATCCCGTTTGGCCCCCCCCCCCCTGGCCGAAATCCTGGCTACGCCCCTGCGTGTCTCGACGAGACAAACACATTGATCACTTCTATATCTTCACTATGTCGATAGTTATTGACAAAACAGTGGTCACGAAATTGACCCGACTTTAGGTCACCGATATCAGAAATCCGAGATAAACAAATTGTAAGTATCTAAGACCTTATGCAATCCTCCAAGTTTGAAACCAATCGCCTAGAACTGTGGCTGCGGTACAACCGCAAACGTTTTTGAGGTGGGGTTATCACGTGTCCTGGTCTGGTGACCTGACCTGAGATGGCCCGTGGTCAGCAATTTTACATGATGTGGGTAGCTCATTTCCGAACTTTTTGGTGCAAGAGGCCTCTGAGGCCGCTTGCACCAACAAATCTACCCCGGGTAAAACACAATCTGCCCACCTTGTAAATCTACCCAGTTGGGTATTTTCTCTTGCACCAAACGAACCAGCCAACTGGATAACAAATTATATCTGGACAAGTTTATGTTAGCTGTTCAATGTCATGTGATTCCGTATCAAAACATAGTACCTTGACTTTGGGTTTTGTAATATTGTTGAATAGGTGATAGCAGTTGCTTTCAAATATATGGAAATATTCAAATGCGTTGCAAGAAGTTGCAATATACTAATATATCACATGAAAAGTAATTGTTATCGACTAGATCAGTAACTGAAAACAAATTATACCGTACCACCGTTGCCATGGCAACGTTATTGTTGAACGCCGTTATTCCGCGTAAACGTATAGTGACCTTATTACGGGTTTGAAATATGGTGAATTGCGCATATTACAGCGTATTTCTTTTTTATCATCAGTTACATTAATATGCGTTTTTAAAAACCTACAATATACTAGGATATTTATTGAAAGATAAATATTCGCGTATGCTCTCAAACCGCTTTGCTGATTGGTTGAGGCGGCACGCTATTCTTCGTCTGCAGCGTTCCACAGCATTTCAAGGCCGCATTTGTAAACAAACAATCCTGTGAAGACTGTCAATCCTGTCACCGCTCCTGTGTGATTTCATGGTCAATTCAATTACTGAATTTGTTAAAGTTAATGGTAAAGCAAGTGTTCTCAACGCCGTAGCAAAGCATACAGTCAATCGCCGGTGATCGCACGGATGGAGACGTTCCACACTTGAACTTGCCGTCAATGATCCTAAACCTTAGCACTTAGGCTGAACTGTGAACACACTTGCTGACTACAGCGGGGCGGCGCCGAACAGCAATTGCCAATTTGTGAAGAGGACAGTGCGTATCCGTGCCGTGCTGCCTGCACCTACGCGCGCTCTTTGTGCGTGATTATCACAACGAACATTTCAATTTGTTTTAACTTGAGGACAACGCCAGCTGTTTGGTAGAGGACACCAGTTCAAGACAAATAATCGTATTTGAAGGATTTTTGTTTTTTGTTTTTGTTTGTTAACTTGAAAATAAATATTCCCCGAAACATCCACGTTTGTATTGTCGTGCCAAATATGTTTTACCGACCGCAGCCTGTCGTGGTAGAGAGGCAGGCTGCAAGCCGGTCGGTCCTGAGTTCAAATATCTTCTGTGCTACATTTTCTGTTACCGAGCGTTTATGATGACGATATCAATAACTGCATACAACAGGAAGTCGCGCGTAGATAGCCTAGTGTGTGTCACTGTCGTCCCAACTTCGAAACGTCATGAAAACCACATTCGTAAGTTATATTTCGGCAGAGATAAATTTACTTGTCATCCGGCAGTGTCATGTACTGATGCTGACTGCTTTTTAGCCTTTGAGTTATTATTTGGAGTTGTGCACCTTGTAGTAAATAGGTATGTATCCCAAATAAATCAATAAGTGTTATGAAGAACAAAGCATCTTCATTACTGGTCGTCACTTTGCTCATAGATACCATCTTGTGTCATTCAGCCAGACATATTATCAGTTTAGTAGTCTGCACTAAACCGCACTGAAAATTACCGCGGGACCGAAAACTGACGGGCACCGCACACGCCCGCTATCCGGTGTTAATTTAAAACAGCATTGCAGTGCTATAATATAGGCTATAGACGCGAAACTATTGTTTCTTATAACTATGAAATGTATAACATAATGTTTCTGGTATTATAATAAAACACATATTTGATAAAGTGCCATTAAACCCACACAATCAAAAATTATACCTTCAGCGTAATTATATTTTACCCAAGTATTCGTTGGTTATCTTTTTGTTAGAATTTACCGCGATGCGGCATCTATGGCGCACATAAATCCTTCCGCCGGATCTACTTTCGGCGTTTGGTGCAAGAGGATACGAATCTACCTGGGTGGAATCGGTGTTCGCTGGGTAGAATTTCTGGGTAAACTTTGTGTGTAGTTTATTTTCGTGGCGCGACGGTGCAAGAGAATCCGGGTAAAAATAATCTACCCGGGTAGATTATTTGGTGCAAGAGGCCTTAGGTATGCAAAAAACGGCGGCGCGCAGCGCAGCCCTTTTTGCGCTATCCTCGAAAAACGCGCAATCCCCGAAAAAGGTGGGCGATTTCCCCAACCCAACCTCCAGGGCGCGTGTTAACCTTATAATGGGGAAGTCACGAAATTGACCTGACCTTAAGTCAACGATATAAAAATGGACCTGGCGGGGGTCATTTTGACCCACCTGCGTTTTTGTACTTCTTCGGGAATAGCGACAAAACGGCGGCGCACGGCGCTGCCAACTTTGTTGGGGCATCCATTATCCACATCGTGTAAAAGTTTTGAACTCAGGTCACCTCAAGTCAGATTACCAGGTCACGTCAAGTGACCTTACCTCCAAAAATGTTTGTCGTCGTGCCAAAGCCACAGTGTTTGTTCTGAGATATTTGAACCTTACGAGATTTCATAAGGTCACTTACAATTCGTTTACCTCGTTTTTTTTATATCGTTGACTTAAGGTCAGGTCAATTTCGTGACCTCCCCATTATAAGTCAATGGGAAAATATACAAATGCTTTCATTTCAGAGAATATGCATTATATCAGGTCAATTCTTTCAGAATCACGTTATTTTAGCTCATTCTTGATGACCCAGGTGCAATTGTTTCTCAGTGACCTCTGCAAGATCAGCCAAGGTCAGGGGCCCTGTAACAGGGGGGGGGCAACGGGGGCGCTTGCCCCCCCCCCACATCTGGACCGGGGGGGGGGGGGGGGGGGCGCCCCCCAACTTTGGTGAACAGAAGTTTCCCTAAAAATGAGCTCTTTCAATTTTCTTCACAAAAGTTATATAAAATATGAAAGCCTCTTATATAAAATTATTATTTATTATTATATATTAATACAAAAAAAAGTTATATAAAATATGAAAGTCACTTTTATTTTTTCCGTTTTCTATTATAGCATGTCATAAGTATTATTATTATATAGCTTTGCCTTTATAGCAGTATCGTATACCTTTCTTTTCCTTCCTTTTCCTTTTTTCATTTTGTCCTATGAGATATAATGGAAAACTTTGGTAGCAGTACATTTGGTAGCAGTTGTCTGCTTGGCGCGTCGTCGTTAAAATAACGCACTGACGGCGATAAACATCTGCTGCATTTTGTTTATAAGTTTATCCCACGTCAACGTTACGGATGCGGTCAAACTGGCGTGCGGCCCTCTAGCTGTCCTCTCTGTCTGCCGACGGGGCGGCAATTGCAAGCAAGAGTTATCGTAAATGTCGTAGGTTACCGTGATACGGTGATGAAGCGGTCGGTGCAGCCCACACTCGCGGGCTGTTTCAAGAAAAACAAACGTCAGGCGTCAGGTACGAGTATTTTATCAGACGACAGGCGGGTTTACAAAAACATACGGTTCATAGTAAGAGACGGGGTGGGGAGGGGGGGGGGGGAGAATGACCCCACTTTTACATAATTTTTGCTTTCTATGGTAACCCGCGCCGTGTCGGGGGTGGGGCGTTTAGACGCCCCCTAAGGGTTTTCGAGGATAGCGAAAAAACGGCGGCGCGCCGTTTTTGCCGTTTCAAAAACGGCGTACGGCGCACAGTTCCGCCGTTTCAGCCGCCTTTTTTTGGCACACCTGCTCGGGCATCAATTACCCACATTGTGTGCAATTCTTGACCACAGGTCATCTCAGGTCAGGTCACGTGACCACACCTCCAAATAAGTTTGCGGTCGTACCACAGCCACAGTTTTTGGTCGATCGGTTTCAAACTTACAGGATTTCATCAGGTCATAGATACCTACAATTCGAATATTTAAGATGTTGTATATCGGTGACCTAAGGTCGCCGGTCGGGTTAATTTCGTGACCTCCCATTATAAGTCAATGGTAAATATTACAATTTTCGTTTTCCGAGGATACGCATGATATCAGTCCAATTCCTTCTGGATCATGTTATCATTGGCTATTATTGATGATCCAGGTTAAATTTGTGTTCAGTGACCCCTACAGGATCAGCCGAGGTCAGCAGAGGTTACCAACACTTTTTGTGTCAATAACTCTCGATAGAATGAAGATAAAGAAGTGAAATAGGCATCAATGTGTTTGTCTCGTCGAGACACGTCTCCCAATATGCAACATGATTTACTTGGGTCGCCACTTGACCTTGACCTGAGGTCAAATTTCTAAGTTGACCTAAACTGGTTTAAAATAATGTGATTCGAAGCGCACCGACGAGACAAACATGATGGCGTCAAAATTATTGTCGTATCTGTATTAGGTAAAAAGTTATTTCTGAACGTTTTGCCAAAAATAGCACTTTTGACATTTTATGACCTCTGGAGCCTAAAATATTGACCTAAGATAACATTTGGTGACAATATATGATTTAATATTTCAAGAGCTTTCGATTGTTTTTTTCTTCTTCGGTTTGTTCCTAGCTATCATGGTTCCAGAGATATTGGGGGGGGGGGGGGGTTCTGGAGAAAAGTCCTAAAACTGGAAAATCTGATCTTCGGTGTACTCTGGTGACCTCAATATTGACCTGAACCAAAACATGCTAAAATAGTTTCAAAGTGGTTTTTGATGAGCTTTCGAACCGTGTCGGTTTTCCAATGAGGAAAATTTGAGAACGAAAAGGTGCATCAAGATGAGAAGTGAGAAGATTGCGCAAAAAAATGTGGTTTCGCCCCCCCCCCCCCCAACTTTAAAATCGTTCCCGGGCCCATGGCCAAGGTCATCTGGGGTCACCAACACATTTGCCAATGACTCTTGATTTAATACAGATAGACACGTGCGACTGACATAACTGTGTTTGTCTCGTCGAGTCGCGCCATCTGCAACATGATCTATCTGGGTCACCAAATGACCTTGACCTGAGGTCAAGTTTTCACGAAAAGTTGACCTAACCCGGTCACCATCCACATTTTTCGCACGGTCTTGACGAGAGAAACACGATGGTGTTAACATTATTGCTTTATGTTCAACCGATACAAAAGTTATTCACTAAACACTTCTTGGAAGAAAATGTCATCGTTATCTTTGGTGACATGTAGCCTAAACTATTGACCTCAGCTACAATTTGAGGACAAAAATAATTGCATATTTCAAGAGCTGTATATGTTTTTGTCATTTGTTCCTAGCTATTATAGTTCCAGATATATTTTGGGGTTTCTGAAGCGAAGTCCTATACTTGGAAAATTTAACCTTTGATGATGACTTCTGGTGACCTCAATATTGACCTGAGCCAAACAATTCCTGAAGTAACTTCGAATGTCCTGGTCGAGAGCTTTTGAACGCTATTTTCTGCGTCTTTCCAGCCCTCCTATTTTTCGAGTTAGTGGAGTCATTTTACCCCCCACCAGGGCGGAGTTGTCTCAGAGGCCTACGGGTCGTGGGTTAATGGGTCAACGAAGGTTCGATGACTTAAAGGGTCACTGGGTTAGCAGGTCACTGGGTTAGCAGGTCACTGGGTTAGCAGGTCACTGGGTTAGCGGATCACTGGGTTAGCGGGTCACTGGGTTAGCAGGTCACTGGGTTAGCAGGTCACTGGGTTAGCGGATCACTGGGTTAGCGGATCACTGGGTTAGCAGGTCACTGGGTTAGCAGGTCACTGGGTTAGCGGATCACTGGGTTAGCAGGTCACTGGGTTAGCAGGTCACTGGGTTAGCGGATCACTGGGTTAGCAGGTCACTGGGTTAGCGGGTCACTGGGTTAGCGGGTCACTGGGTTAGCAGGTCACTGGGTTAGCGGATCACTGGGTTAGCAGGTCACTGGGTTAGCGGGTCACTGGGTTAGCAGGTCACTGGGTTAGCGGATCACTGGGTTAGCGGATCACTGGGTTAGCAGGTCACTGGGTTAGCAGGTCACTGGGTTAGCAGGTCACTGGGTTAGCAGGTCACTGGGTTAGCAGGTCACTGGGTTAGCAGGTCACTGGGTTAGCGGATCACTGGGTTAGCAGGTCACTGGGTTAGCAGGTCACTGGGTTAGCAGGTCACTGGGTTAGCAGGTCACTGGGTTAGCGGATCACTGGGTTAGCAGGTCACTGGGTTAGCAGGTCACTGGGTTAGCAGGTCACTGGGTTAGCAGGTCACTGGGTTAGCGGATCACTGGGTTAGCGGATCACTGAGTTAGCGGATCACTGGGTTAGCAGGTCACTGGGTTAGCAGGTCACTGGGTTAGCGGATCACTGGGTTAGCGGGTCACTGGGTTAGCAGGTCACTGGGTTAGCAGGTCACTGGGTTAGCAGGTCACTGGGTTAGCGGATCACTGGGTTAGCGGATCACTGGGTTAGCGGATCACTGGGTTAGCAGGTCACTGGGTTAGCAGGTCACTGGGTTAGCGGATCACTGGGTTAGCGGATCACTGGGTTAGCAGGTCACTGGGTTAGCAGGTCACTGGGTTAGCGGATCACTGGGTTAGCGGATCACTGGGTTAGCAGGTCACTGGGTTAGCAGGTCACTGGGTTAGCGGGTCAAGTTTTATAAGAACAAAATGGCAATAGATCAACGGGTTAACGGGAGAACGGGCCAACCATCCTCTCAGCTATATCAGTGACCCTACTTCCATGAGCAGTTTAAACTGGTTTACAATGGATAGCTAAAAACGGATGAGTTGGTTTCCGGCCATGTTAGTGGACATATCTCGCCAGCCCGCCAAGATGTTACGCCTCCCCTCGTCCACGATGATTGCTGGCGACCCCCTTGCTTGCGATTGCTGGCGAGGCGATGATATGCCCACTTACATGGCCGGAAACCAACTCATCAATTGTATGCTATCCGTTGTAAACCAGTTTAAACTGTCCATGGAGATATGGCCAGTCTTTTACTGACCAGCCGCTGCCTATTTCTCTCAGACACGTTCTCTACCCGCTAGCATTTGCTGATCCCTTGATTTTCGCTATGTCTTGCGTTAGGTGTACCCGTAAAATCACACGAGAACTTCAATGATTTCAGAACATGGTATACAAGTTGGATGCATAATGTATAACAATCATAACTGGTGTATTTTTGCTGCGCAGAAACACATTATTACCGAGCGGACGCCAGGTCTTCCGTCAACTATGGGGGAAAAACCTAGGTATGAGCGGCCCAACCGTAGCCATGGTTTTCAGAGGCGTATTTCTTCGCAACTTCTCAGTTGATGTGGCTGAAAGTTTGCACACAAATATGTTCATGTCGTAAAAATGTCGTATACAATTTCTGAAATTCTGCGTTGTCGGGCTTAGGAGCAGCGTGCACCAACGCACAGCATTGCCTCCCCTATAGTAGTGGTGGTGGTGGTGGTTGCGGCCACGACCCATCGGCCTCGCACTCGGCCGGCCCCGGCTGACCCGCCCGGTAACGTGACCGCCTGCGGCCGGCGAAGGACGGCTACCGAGGTTACCGCCCCTGGCATGTCCTGTTTAACTCAAAATAAAGCTTTAAGTGCTCTTTACATTAGGACATAACGCTTAAGAACAGCCAGCTCGGTTGCCGACCTAGTAAGGGCGTTTTACTGGTTTGTAAATAACACATTATTCACCTCTGTTACCACATTATCCCTAACCTCTTCAGCAGCCATCGATAGCGATCCTACCAGCCTGCCGAATGTCAGCGATGCCACGTTATCAGCGTCATTGACGTCAGAGTCAGGGGTTTCCGACTCCGCGCTACCCCGGATATCGGAATGGGGGCAGTTGAGCCGGCGGCGGCAGCGGCAGCTGGGTCGTGCCCGGCCGCTTTGAGCGCCATGACTGCCGCCCTCCCCTAGAGTTGACTCGCCGCCCCACTAGAGTTGACTCGCCGCCCCACTAGAGTTGACTCGCCGCCCCGCTAGAGTTGACTCGCCGCCCTTCCCTAGAGTTGACTCGCCGCCCCACTAGAGTTGACTCGCCGCCCCACTAGAGTTGACTCGCCGTCCCACTAAAGTTGACTCGCCGCCCCGCTAGAGTTGACTCGCCGCCCCACTAAAGTTGACTCGCCGCCCTCCCCTAGAGTTGACTCGCCGCCCCACTATAGTTGGCTCGCCGCCCCAGTAGAGTTGACTCGCCGCCCCACTAGAGTTGACTCACCGCCCGCTAGAGTTGGCTCGCCGCCCCGCTAGAGTTGACTCGCCGCCCCACTAGAGTTGAGTCGCCGCCCCACTAGAGTTGGCTCGCCGCCCCACTAGAGTTGACTCGCCGCCCCACTAGAGCTGACTCGCCGCCCCGCAAGATTTGGTTCGCCGTACCGCTAGAGTTGACTCGCCGACCCACTAGAGTTGACTCGCCGTCCGCTAGAGTTGACTCGCCGCCCCGCTAGAGTTGACTCGCCGCCCTGCTAGAGTTGGCTCGCCGCCCACATGCGGGTCAACAGGTTACATACAAACCGCTGATACTTCTGAATTTTAAACTTTGGGCATCAAAGGCAGAGTTCACTGTGTTGGAGCATGACGCTTTGCAACGCATGCGTGAAGCAAAAACAAAAACTCACATGCGACATACAATGACGGTGTTAGTCAATGAGACGAACACTTGGTATTGCTCGAAGGCAAGACATAGGTGTACCAAACACTTGTACAACTTCCTTGCCTCGCCTGATCAAGTATTGATAACGTTTCGCAGCCAATATTGACGATATTCACCAGGACTCATCACAGCACTCCTAACCACATTGGTAAAACTATTTTCACTTCGAACTTCCTTTCGCTTTATACTCTAAGAAGAAAATAATATGGCGTCCTTCGGTTGTGGCAGCATTGCTGGACGCTGTGATCCATCACGGTGGGCACGACATAATCAATATCAGCTCCTGACGAGCCAACGCTGCCGCCCCGGCCGACATCATCAGCTCCTGACGAGCCAACGCTGCCGCCCCTGCCGACATCATCATCAGCTCCTGACGAGCCAACGCTGCCGCCCCGGCCGACATCATCAGCTCCTAACGAGCCAACACTGCCGCCCCGGCCGACATCATCAGCTGCTCCTGACGAGCCAACACTGCCGCCCCGGCCGACATCATCAGCTGCTCCTGACGAGCCAACGCTGCCGCCCCGGCCGACATCATCAGCTGCTCCTGACGAGCCAACACTGCCGCCCCGGCCGACATCATCAGCTGCTCCTGACGAGCCAACGCTGCCGCCCCGGCCGACATCAGCTGCTCCTGACGAGCCAACGCTGCCGCCCCGGCCGACATCATCAGCTCCTGACGAGCCAACGCTGCCGCCCCGGCCGACATCATCAGCTGCTCCTGACGAGCCAACACTGCCGCCCCGGCCGACATCATCAGCTGCTCCTGACGAGCCAACACTGCCGCCCTGGCCGACATCATCAGCTGCTCCTGACGAGCCAACACTGCCGCCCCGGCCGACATCATCATCAGCTCCTGACGAGCCAACACTGCCGCCCCGGCCGACATCATCAGCTCCTGACGAGCCAACACTGCCGCCCCGGCCGACATCAGCTGCTCCTGACGAGCCAACACTGCCGCCCCGGCCGACATCATCATCAGCTCCTGACGAGCCAACACTGCCGCCCCTGCCGACATCATCAGCTCCTGACGAGCCAACGCTGCCGCCCCGGCCGACATCATCAGCTCCTGACGAGCCAACACTGCCGCCCCGGCCGACATCATCAGCCCCTGACGAGCGAACACCGCCGCCCCGGCCGACATCGTCAGCTCCTGACGAGCCAACACTGCCGCCCCGGCCGACATCATCAGCTCCTGACGAGCCAACACTGCCGCCCCGGCCGACATCATCAGCTGCTCCTGACGAGCCAACGCTGCCGCCCCGGCCGACATCAGCTGCTCCTGACGAGCCAACACTGCCGCCCCGGCCGACATCATCAGCTCCTGACGAGCCAACACTGCCGCCCCGGCCGACATCATCAGCTGCTCCTGACGAGCCAACACTGCCGCCCCGGCCGACATCATCAGCTGCTCCTGACGAGCCAACGCTGCCGCCCCGGCCGACATCAGCTGCTCCTGACGAGCCAACGCTGCCGCCCCGGCCGACATCAGCTGCTCCTGACGAGCCAACACTGCCGCCCCGGCCGACATCATCAGCTCCTGACGAGCCAACACTGCCGCCCAGGCCGACATCATCAGCTGCTCCTGACGAGCCAACACTGCCGCCCCTGCCGACATCATCAGCTGCTCCTGACGAGCCAACACTGCCGCCCCGGCCGACATCATCAGCCCCTGACGAGCGAACACCGCCGCCCCGGCCGACATCGTCAGCTCCTGACGAGCCAACACTGCCGCCCCGGCCGACATCATCAGCTCCTGACGAGCCAACACTGCCGCCCCGGCCGACATCATCAGCTGCTCCTGACGAGCCAACGCTGCCGCCCCGGCCGACATCATCAGCTCCTGACGAGCCAACACTGCCGCCCCGGCCGACATCATCAGCTGCTCCTGACGAGCCAACGCTGCCGCCCCGGCCGACATCATCAGCTCCTGACGAGCCAACGCTGCCGCCCCGGCCGACATCAGCTGCTCCTGACGAGCCAACACTGCCGCCCCGGCCGACATCATCAGCTGCTCCTGACGAGCCAACACTGCCGCCCCGGCCGACATCATCAGCTCCTGACGAGCCAACACTGCCGCCCCGGCCGACATCATCAGCTGCTCCTGACGAGCCAACGCTGCCGCCCCGGCCGACATCAGCTGCTCCTGACGAGCCAACACTGCCGCCCCGGCCGACATCAGCTGCTCCTGACGAGCCAACACTGCCGCCCCGGCCGACATCATCAGCTGCTCCTGACGAGCCAACGCTGCCGCCCCGGCCGACATCAGCTGCTCCTGACGAGCCAACACTGCCGCCCCGGCCGACATCAGCTGCTCCTGACGAGCCAACACTGCCGCCCCGGCCGACATCATCAGCTGCTCCTGACGAGCCAACACTGCCGCCCCGGCCGACATCATCAGCTGCTCCTGACGAGCCAACACTGCCGCCCAGGCCGACATCATCAGCTGCTCCTGACGAGCCAACACTGCCGCCCCGGCCGACATCATCAGCTCCTGACGAGCCAACACTGCCGCCCCGGCCGACATCATCAGCTGCTCCTGACGAGCCAACGCTGCCGCCCCGGCCGACATCATCAGCTCCTGACGAGCCAACACTGCCGCCCCGGCCGACATCATCAGCTGCTCCTGACGAGCCAACACTGCCGCCCCGGCCGACATCATTAGCTGCTCCTGACGAGCCAACACTGCCGCCCGGCCGACATCATCAGCTCCTGACGAGCCAACACTGCCGCCCCGGCCGACATCAGCTGCTCCTGACGAGCCAACACTGCCGCCCCGGCCGACATCATCAGCTCCTGACGAGCCAACACTGCCGCCCCGGCCGACATCAGCTGCTCCTGACGAGCCAACACTGCCGCCCCGGCCGACATCATCAGCTGCTCCTGACGAGCCAACACTGCCGCCCAGGCCGACATCATCAGCTCCTGACGAGCCAACACTGCCGCCCCGGCCGACATCATCAGCTCCTGACGAGCCAACACTGCCGCCCCGGCCGACATCAGCTGCTCCTGACGAGCCAACACTGCCGCCCCGGCCGACATCATCAGCTGCTCCTGACGAGCCAACACTGCCGCCCCGGCCGACATCATCAGCTGCTCCTGACGAGCCAACACTGCCGCCCCTGCCGACATCATCAGCTGCTCCTGACGAGCCAACACTGCCGCCCCGGCCGACATCATCAGCTCCTGACGAGCCAACACTGCCGCCCCGGCCGACATCAGCTGCTCCTGACGAGCCAACGCTGCCGCCCCGGCCGACATCAGCTGCTCCTGACGAGCCAACACTGCCGCTCCTGCCGACATCATCAGCTGCTCCTGACGAGCCAACACTGCCGCCCCGGCCGACATCATCAGCTGCTCCTGACGAGCCAACACTGCCGCCCCTGCCGACATCATCAGCTCCTGACGAGCCAACACTGCCGCCCCGGCCGACATCATCAGCTGCTCCTGACGAGCCAACACTGCCGCCCCGGCCGACATCATCAGCTGCTCCTGACGAGCCAACACTGCCGCCCCGGCCGACATCATCAGCTGCTCCTGACGAGCCAACACTGCCGCCCCTGCCGACATCATCAGCTCCTGACGAGCCAACACTGCCGCCCCGGCCGACATCATCAGCTGCTCCTGACGAGCCAACGCTGCCGCCCCGGCCGACATCAGCTGCTCCTGACGAGCCAACACTGCCGCCCCGGCCGACATCGTCAGCTCCTGACGAGCCAACACTGCCGCCCCGGCCGACATCATCAGCTGCTCCTGACGAGCCAACACTGCCGCCCCGGCCGACATCATCAGCTGCTCCTGACGAGCCAACACTGCCGCCCCGGCCGACATCATCAGCTGCTCCTGACGAGCCAACACTGCCGCCCCTGCCGACATCATCAGCTCCTGACGAGCCAACACTGCCGCCCCGGCCGACATCATCAGCTGCTCCTGACGAGCCAACGCTGCCGCCCCGGCCGACATCAGCTGCTCCTGACGAGCCAACACTGCCGCCCCGGCCGACATCGTCAGCTCCTGACGAGCCAACAGTGCCGCCCAGGCCGACATCATCAGCTGCTCCTGACGAGCCAACACTGCCGCCCCGGCCGACATCGTCAGCTCCTGACGAGCCAACACTGCCGCCCCGGCCGACATCGTCAGCTGCTCCTGACGAGCCAACACTGCCGCCCCGGCCGACATCATCAGACGGCCGCGACAGGGCGAATGGGAGGCAGGGAGAGGACGGCTGGGAGAGGGACGACTGAGGGACGGAACGACTTGACTGGGGGCGGCTCCTTCAGTCTCCCCCATGTCTACCGCAACCGTGTAGCTGAAGCTGATACGAGATGAGATGAGGGATCAGTTTTCTGGGGGTATACAATAATATGTTTATCCGACTGCAATGGCCAATTACCAAGGCAGTATATGCAGATGTCAAACACGAAAGCAACAAGCATCTACTTTATGAAAATAACGGGTATGTTACTGCTTGTTCCTGCATTTCTAATATATGTTTGTTACTGCATTTCAAGATAACCCAAATATATTCGATGCAAGCGATGAACGCAGTTTCAAAAGCGTTTATCGTATTGATAGTCATCAATGAAGGGATCCGACAGTCGCGTGCCATGGTAGACACTCCGTCTAATACAGGGATCCGATAGTGGTGTGACATGGTAGACACTCCGTCTAATACAGGGATCCGATAGTGGTGTGACATGGTAGACACTCCGTCTAACACAGGGATCCGATAGGGGTGTGACATGGTAGACACTCCGTCTAATACAGAGATCCGATAGTGGTGTGACATGGTAGACACTCCGTCTAATACAGGGATCCGATAGTGGTGTGACATGGTAGACACTCCGTCTAATACAGGGATCCGATAGTGGTGTGACATGGTAGACACTCCGTCTAATACAGGGATCCGATAGTGGTGTGACATGGTAGACACTCCGTCTATTACAGGGATCCGATAGTGGTGTGCCATGGTAGACACTCCGTCTAATACAGGGATCCGATAGTGGTGTGCCATGGTAGACACTCCGTCTAATACAGGGATCCGATAGTGGTGTGACATGGTAGACACTCCGTCTAATACAGGGATCCGATAGTGGTGTGACATGGTAGACACTCCGTCTATTACAGGGATCCGATAATGGTGTGCCATGGTAGACACTCCGTCTAATACAGGGATCCGATAGTGGTGTGACATGGTAGACACTCCGTCTAATACAGGGATCCGATAGTGGTGTGCCATGGTAGACACTCCGTCTAATACAGGGATCCGATAGTGGTGTGTTATGGTAGACACTCCGTCTAATACAGGGATCCGATAGTGGTGTGACATGGTAGACACTCCGTCTAATACAGGGATCCGATAGTGGTGTATTATGGTAGACACTCCGTCTAACACAGGGATCCGATAGGGGTGTGACATGGTAGACACTCCGTCTAATACAGGGATCCGATAGTGGTGTGACATGGTAGACACTCCGTCTAATACAGGGATCCGATAGTGGTGTGACATGGCAGACACTCCGTCTAATACAGGGATCCGATAGTGGTGTGACATGGTAGACACTCCGTCTAATACAGGGATCCGATAGTGGTGTGCCATGGTAGACACTCCGTCTAATACAGGGATCCGATAGTGGTGTGACATGGTAGACACTCCGTCTAATACAGGGAACCGATAGTGGTGTGACATGGTAGACACTCCGTCTAATACAGGGATCCGATAGTGGTGTGACATGGTAGACACTCCGTCTAATACAGGGATCCGATAGTGGTGTGCCATGGTATACACTCCATCTAACACAGGGATCCGATAGTGGTGTGACATGGTAGGCACTCCGTCTAATACAGGGATCCGATAGTGGTGTGCCATGGTATACACTCCATCTAACACAGGGCTCCGATAGTGGTGTGCCATGTTAAGCTGAATTCACACCGGCTGCGTTTTGACGCAGACGCATGTGTCGGCGGCGAAACAATGCATACGTACCTATACGGTCAAAACGGACGCAGTACGTACCTATACGGTCAAAACGGACGCAGACGCATGCGCGGCAAAATGGCAGCGGTGGCTGCCCTTTCAAACCGAACAAAAACGCATGGCGATGCGTCATTACGCATTTTACGCATGCGCATGCGTTTGTCATGTATGTTGCACCTAACATGATACCTCAGTCCCAGATATCTTGGGAGGTAAGTAATGAGTGTTCACGTCGAAGTGGCATGACATGATGTTCAACATGTTTTAGAAAAGTGCTCTTCAAACATAACGGTATGCATTACTTTTATTATCATTCCATTATGATGCAGAAAAGCTCCAGGGATGCGGATCAGGGAGCGGAGGTTTGTTTTCGTAGCACATCTTCGTGACCGAATGTCCAATATGGCGGCTTGGCTTGGTTGATGCACTGTTTGGGTGTGTGCGTATGCGCATTGCATACCATGCAAACCACTGTGAGGAGCACTGCAGTGCTTCTGGGTCTGGCGGTGTATATGTCTGGGTATTTCTGGGTCTGGTGGTGTATATGTGAGGAGCACTGCAGTGTTTCTGGGTCTGGTGGTGTATATGTCTGGGTATTTCTGGGTCTGGTGGTGTATATGTCTGGGTATTTCTGGGTCTGGTGGTGTATATGTCTGGGTATTTCTGGGTCTGGTGGTGTATATGTCTGGGTATTTCTGGGTCTGGCGGTGTATATGTCTGGGTATTTCTGGGTCTGGTGGTGTATATGTCTGGGTATTTCTGGGTCTGGTGGTGTATATGTCTGGGTATTTCTGGGTCTGGTGGTGTATATGAGAGCAGCACTGCAGTGTTTCTGGGTCTGGTGGTGTATATGTCTGGGTATTTCTGGGTCTGGTGGTGTATATGTCTGGGTATTTCTGGGTCTGGTGGTGTATATGAGAGCAGCACTGCAGTGTTTCTGGGTCTGGTGGTGTATATGTCTGGGTATTTCTGGGTCTGGTGGTGTATATGTCTGGGTATTTCTGGGTCTGGTGGTGTATATGAGAGCAGCACTGCAGTGTTTCTGGGTCTGGTGGTGTATATGCCTGGGTATTTCTGGGTCTGGTGGTGTATATGAGAGCAGCACTGCAGTGTTTCTGGGTCTGGTGGTGTATATGTCTGGGTATTTCTGGGTCTGGTGGTGTATATGAGAGCAGCACTGCAGTGTTTCTGGGTCTGGTGGTGTATATGTCTGGGTATTTCTGGGTCTGGTGGTGTATATGTCTGGGTATTTCTGGGTCTGGTGGTGTATATGTCTGGGTATTTCTGGGTCTGGTGGTGTATATGTCTGGGTATTTCTGGGTCTGGTGGTGTATATGTCTGGGTATTTCTGGGTCTGGTGGTGTATATGTCTGGGTATTTCTGGGTCTGGTGGTGTATATGTCTGGGTATTTCTGGGTCTGGTGGTGTATATGTCTGGGTATTTCTGGGTCTGGTGGTGTATATGTGAGGAGCACTGCAGTGTTTCTGGGTCTGGTGGTGTATATGTCTGGGTATTTCTGGGTCTGGTGGTGTATATGTCTGGGTATTTCTGGGTCTGGTGGTGTATATGAGGGCAGCACTGCAGTGTTTCTGGGTCTGGTGGTGTATATGTCTGGGTATTTCTGGGTCTGGTGGTGTATATGAGAGCAGCACTGCAGTGTTTCTGGGTCTGGTGGTGTATATGTCTGGGTATTTCTGGGTCTGGTGGTGTATATGAGAGCAGCACTGCAGTGTTTCTGGGTCTGGTGGTGTATATGTCTGGGTATTTCTGGGTCTGGTGGTGTATATGTCTGGGTATTTCTGGGTCTGGTGGTGTATATGAGAGCAGCACTGCAGTGTTTCTGGGTCTGGTGGTGTATATGTCTGGGTATTTCTGGGTCTGGTGGTGTATATGTCTGGGTATTTCTGGGTCTGGTGGTGTATATGAGAGCAGCACTGCAGTGTTTCTGGGTCTGGTGGTGTATATGCCTGGGTATTTCTGGGTCTGGTGGTGTATATGAGAGCAGCACTGCAGTGTTTCTGGGTCTGGTGGTGTATATGTCTGGGTATTTCTGGGTCTGGTGGTGTATATGTGAGGAGCACTGCAGTGTTTCTGGGTCTGGTGGTGTATATGTCTGGGTATTTCTGGGTCTGGTGGTGTATATGAGAGCAGCACTGCAGTGTTTCTGGGTCTGGTGGTGTATATGTCTGGGTATTTCTGGGTCTGGTGGTGTATATGTGAGGAGCACTGCAGTGTTTCTGGGTCTGGTGGTGTATATGTCTGGGTATTTCTGGGTCTGGTGGTGTATATGTCTGGGTATTTCTGGGTCTGGTGGTGTATATGTCTGGGTATTTCTGGGTCTGGTGGTGTATATGTCTGGGTATTTCTGGGTCTGGTGGTGTATATGTCTGGGTATTTCTGGGTCTGGTGGTGTATATGTCTGGGTATTTCTGGGTCTGGTGGTGTATATGTCTGGGTATTTCTGGGTCTGGTGGTGTATATGTGAGGAGCACTGCAGTGTTTCTGGGTCTGGTGGTGTATATGTCTGGGTATTTCTGGGTCTGGTGGTGTATATGTCTGGGTATTTCTGGGTCTGGTGGTGTATATGAGAGCAGCACTGCAGTGTTTCTGGGTCTGGTGGTGTATATGTCTGTGTATTTCTGGGTCTGGTGGTGTATATGTGAGGAGCACTGCAGTGTTTCTGGGTCTGGCGGTGTATATGTCTGGGTATTTCTGGGTCTGGTGGTGTATATGTCTGGGTATTTCTGGGTCTGGTGGTGTATATGAGAGCAGCACTGCAGTGTTTCTGGGTCTGGTGGTGTATATGCCTGGGTATTTCTGGGTCTGGTGGTGTATATGTCTGGGTATTTCTGGGTCTGGTGGTGTATATGTCTGGGTATTTCTGGGTCTGGTGGTGTATATGAGAGCAGCACTGCAGTGTTTCTGGGTCTGGTGGTGTATATGCCTGGGTATTTCTGGGTCTGGTGGTGTATATGAGAGCAGCACTGCAGTGTTTCTGGGTCTGGTGGTGTATATGTCTGGGTATTTCTGGGTCTGGTGGTGTATATGTGAGGAGCACTGCAGTGTTTCTGGGTCTGGTGGTGTATATGTCTGGGTATTTCTGGGTCTGGTGGTGTATATGAGAGCAGCACTGCAGTGTTTCTGGGTCTGGTGGTGTATATGCCTGGGTATTTCTGGGTCTGGTGGTGTATATGCCTGGGTATTTCTGGGTCTGGTGGTGTATATGCCTGGGTATTTCTGGGTCTGGTGGTGTATATGTCTGGGTATTTCTGGGTCTGGTGGTGTATATGTCCGGGTATTTCTGGGTCTGGTGGTGTATATGTGAGGAGCACTGCAGTGTTTCTGGGTCTGGTGGTGTATATGTCTGGGTATTTCTGGGTCTGGTGGTGTATATGTCCGGGTATTTCTGGGTCTGGTGGTGTATATGAGAGCAGCACTGCAGTGTTTCTGGGTCTGGTGGTGTATATGCCTGGGTATTTCTGGGTCTGGTGGTGTATATGTGAGGAGCACTGCAGTATTTCTGGGTCTGGTGGTGTATATGTCTGGGTATTTCTGGGTCTGGTGGTGTATATGAGAGCAGCACTGCAGTGTTTCTGGGTCTGGTGGTGTATATGTCTGGGTATTTCTGGGTCTGGTGGTGTATATGCCTGGGTATTTCTGGGTCTGGTGGTGTATATGCCTGGGTATTTCTGGGTCTGGTGGTGTATATGCCTGGGTATTTCTGGGTCTGGTGGTGTATATGTGAGGAGCACTGCAGTGTTTCTGGGTCTGGTGGTGTATATGCCTGGGTATTTCTGGGTCTGGTGGTGTATATGTCTGGGTATTTCTGGGTCTGGTGGTGTATATGTGAGCAGCACTGCAGTGTTTCTGGGTCTGGTGGTGTATATGTCTGGGTATTTCTGGGTCTGGTGGTGTATATGTCTGGGTATTTCTGGGTCTGGTGGTGTATATGTCTGGGTATTTCTGGGTCTGGTGGTGTATATGTGAGGAGCACTGCAGTGTTTCTGGGTCTGGTGGTGTATATGTCTGGGTATTTCTGGGTCTGGTGGTGTATATGCCTGGGTATTTCTGGGTCTGGTGGTGTATATGTGAGGAGCACTGCAGTGTTTCTGGGTCTGGTGGTGTATATGTCTGGGTATTTCTGGGTCTGGTGGTGTATATGTCCTGGTATTTCTGGGTCTGGTGGTGTATATGAGAGCAGCACTGCAGTGTTTCTGGGTCTGGTGGTGTATATGTCTGGGTATTTCTGGGTCTGGTGGTGTATATGAGAGCAGCACTGCAGTGTTTCTGGGTCTGGTGGTGTATATGTCTGGGTATTTCTGGGTCTGGTGGTGTATATGTCTGGGTATTTCTGGGTCTGGTGGTGTATATGAGAGGAGCACTGCAGTGTTTCTGGGTCTGGTGGTGTATATGTCTGGGTATTTCTGGGTCTGGTGGTGTATATGCCTGGGTATTTCTGGGTCTGGTGGTGTATATGTGAGGAGCACTGCAGTGTTTCTGGGTCTGGTGGTGTATATGCCTGGGTATTTCTGGGTCTGGTGGTGTATATGTGAGGAGCACTGCAGTGTTTCTGGGTCTGGTGGTGTATATGTCTGGGTGTTTCTGGGTCTGGTGGTGTATATGAGAGCAGCACTGCAGTGTTTCTGGGTCTGGTGGTGTATATGTCTGGGTATTTCTGGGTCTGGTGGTGTATATGTGAGGAGCACTGCAGTGTTTCTGGGTCTGGTGGTGTATATGTCTGGGTGTTTCTGGGTCTGGTGGTGTATATGTGAGGAGCACTGCAGTGTTTCTGGGTCTGGTGGTGTATATGTCTGGGTATTTCTGGGTCTGGTGGTGTATATGCCTGGGTATTTCTGGGTCTGGTGGTGTATATGTGAGGAGCACTGCAGTGTTTCTGGGTCTGGTGGTGTATATGTCTGGGTATTTCTGGGTCTGGTGGTGTATATGAGAGCAGCACTGCAGTGTTTCTGGGTCTGGTGGTGTATATGTGAGGAGCACTGCAGTGTTTCTGGGTCTGGTGGTGTATATGCCTGGGTATTTCTGGGTCTGGTGGTGTATATGTCTGGGTATTTCTGGGTCTGGTGGTGTATATGTGAGCAGCACTGCAGTGTTTCTGGGTCTGGTGGTGTATATGTCTGGGTATTTCTGGGTCTGGTGGTGTATATGTGAGGAGCACTGCAGTGTTTCTGGGTCTGGTGGTGTATATGTCTGGGTATTTCTGGGTCTGGTGGTGTATATGTCTGGGTATTTCTGGGTCTGGTGGTGTATATGCCTGGGTATTTCTGGGTCTGGTGGTGTATATGCCTGGGTGTTTCTGGGTCTGGTGGTGTATATGTCTGGGTATTTCTGGGTCTGGTGGTGTATATTCCTGGGTATTTCTGGGTCTGGTGGTGTATATGTCTGGGTATTTCTGGGTCTGGTGGTGTATATGTGAGCAGCACTGCAGTGTTTCTGGGTCTGGTGGTGTATATGTCTGGGTATTTCTGGGTCTGGTGGTGTATATGTCTGGGTATTTCTGGGTCTGGTGGTGTATATGTCTGGGTATTTCTGGGTCTGGTGGTGTATATGTCTGGGTATTTCTGGGTCTGGTGGTGTATATGTGAGGAGCACTGCAGTGTTTCTGGGTCTGGTGGTGTATATGTCTGGGTATTTCTGGGTCTGGTGGTGTATATGCCTGGGTATTTCTGGGTCTGGTGGTGTATATGTCTGGGTATTTCTGGGTCTGGTGGTGTATATGTGAGGAGCACTGCAGTGTTTCTGGGTCTGGTGGTGTATATGTCTGGGTATTTCTGGGTCTGGTGGTGTATATGTCTGGGTATTTCTGGGCCTGGTGGTGTATATGTCTGGGTATTTCTGGGTCTGGTGGTGTATATGTGAGGAGCACTGCAGTGTTTCTGGGTCTGGTGGTGTATATGCCTGGGTATTTCTGGGTCTGGTGGTGTATATGTGAGGAGCACTGCAGTGTTTCTGGGTCTGGTGGTGTATATGTCTGGGTATTTCTGGGTCTGGTGGTGTATATGTCTGGGTATTTCTGGGTCTGGTGGTGTATATGTCTGGGTATTTCTGGGTCTGGTGGTGTATATGAGAGCAGCACTGCAGTGTTTCTGGGTCTGGTGGTGTATATGTCTGGGTATTTCTGGGTCTGGTGGTGTATATGTCTGGGTATTTCTGGGTCTGGTGGTGTATATGTGAGGAGCACTGCAGTGTTTCTGGGTCTGGTGGTGTATATGTCTGGGTATTTCTGGGTCTGGTGGTGTATATGAGAGCAGCACTGCAGTGTTTCTGGGTCTGGTGGTGTATATGAGAGCAGCACTGCAGTGTTTCTGGGTCTGGTGGTGTATATGTCTGGGTATTTCTGGGTCTGGTGGTGTATATGTCTGGGTATTTCTGGGTCTGGTGGTGTATATGTGAGGAGCACTGCAGTGTTTCTGGGTCTGGTGGTGTATATGTCTGGGTATTTCTGGGTCTGGTGGTGTATATGTGAGGAGCACTGCAGTGTTTCTGGGTCTGGTGGTGTATATGTCTGGGTATTTCTGGGTCTGGTGGTGTATATGTGAGGAGCACTGCAGTGTTTCTGGGTCTGGTGGTGTATATGTCTGGGTATTTCTGGGTCTGGTGGTGTATATGTCTGGGTATTTCTGGGTCTGGTGGTGTATATGTCTGGGTATTTCTGGGTCTGGTGGTGTATATGTCTGGGTATTTCTGGGTCTGGTGGTGTATATGTCTGGGTATTTCTGGGTCTGGTGGTGTATATGTCTGGGTATTTCTGGGTCTGGTGGTGTATATGTCTGGGTATTTCTGGGTCTGGTGGTGTATATGAGAGCAGCACTGCAGTGTTTCTGGGTCTGGTGGTGTATATGTCTGGGTATTTCTGGGTCTGGTGGTGTATATGTGAGGAGCACTGCAGTGTTTCTGGGTCTGGTGGTGTATATGCCTGGGTATTTCTGGGTCTGGTGGTGTATATGTGAGGAGCACTGCAGTGTTTCTGGGTCTGGTGGTGTATATGTCTGGGTATTTCTGGGTCTGGTGGTGTATATGTCTGGGTATTTCTGGGTCTGGTGGTGTATATGTCTGGGTATTTCTGGGTCTGGTGGTGTATATGTCTGGGTATTTCTGGGTCTGGTGGTGTATATGCCTGGGTATTTCTGGGTCTGGTGGTGTATATGAGAGCAGCACTGCAGTGTTTCTGGGTCTGGTGGTGTATATGTCTGGGTATTTCTGGGTCTGGTGGTGTATATGTGAGGAGCACTGCAGTGTTTCTGGGTCTGGTGGTGTATATGTCTGGGTATTTCTGGGTCTGGTGGTGTATATGTGAGGAGCACTGCAGTGTTTCTGGGTCTGGTGGTGTATATGCCTGGGTATTTCTGGGTCTGGTGGTGTATATGTCTGGGTATTTCTGGGTCTGGTGGTGTATATGTGAGGAGCACTGCAGTGTTTCTGGGTCTGGTGGTGTATATGCCTGGGTATTTCTGGGTCTGGTGGTGTATATGTGAGGAGCACTGCAGTGTTTCTGGGTCTGGTGGTGTATATGTCTGGGTATTTATGGGTCTGGTGGTGTATATGTCTGGGTATTTCTGGGTCTGGTGGTGTATATGCCTGGGTATTTCTGGGTCTGGTGGTGTATATGTCTGGGTATTTCTGGGTCTGGTGGTGTATATGTCTGGGTATTTCTGGGTCTGGTGGTGTATATGAGGGCAGCACTGCAGTGTTTCTGGGTCTGGTGGTGTATATGTCTGGGTATTTCTGGGTCTGGTGGTGTATATGTGAGGAGCACTGCAGTGTTTCTGGGTCTGGTGGTGTATATGTCTGGGTATTTCTGGGTCTGGTGGTGTATATGTCTGGGTATTTCTGGGTCTGGTGGTGTATATGAGAGCAGCACTGCAGTGTTTCTGGGTCTGGTGGTGTATATGTCTGGGTATTTCTGGGTCTGGTGGTGTATATGTCTGGGTATTTCTGGGTCTGGTGGTGTATATGAGAGCAGCACTGCAGTGTTTCTGGGTCTGGTGGTGTATATGCCTGGGTATTTCTGGGTCTGGTGGTGTATATGTCTGGGTATTTCTGGGTCTGGTGGTGTATATGTCTGGGTATTTCTGGGTCTGGTGGTGTATATGAGAGCAGCACTGCAGTGTTTCTGGGTCTGGTGGTGTATATGTCTGGGTATTTCTGGGTCTGGTGGTGTATATGTCTGGGTATTTCTGGGTCTGGTGGTGTATATGAGAGCAGCACTGCAGTGTTTCTGGGTCTGGTGGTGTATATGTCTGGGTATTTCTGGGTCTGGTGGTGTATATGCCTGGGTATTTCTGGGTCTGGTGGTAGTATATGTGAGGAGCACTGCAGTGTTTCTGGGTCTGGTGGTGTATATGTCTGGGTATTTCTGGGTCTGGTGGTGTATATGTGAGGAGCACTGCAGTGTTTCTGGGTCTGGTGGTGTATATGTCTGGGTATTTCTGGGTCTGGTGGTGTATATGTGAGGAGCACTGCAGTGTTTCTGGGTCTGGTGGTGTATATGTCTGGGTATTTCTGGGTCTGGTGGTGTATATGCCTGGGTATTTCTGGGTCTGGTGGTGTATATGTGAGGAGCACTGCAGTGTTTCTGGGTCTGGTGGTGTATATGCCTGGGTATTTCTGGGTCTGGTGGTGTATATGCCTGGGTATTTCTGGGTCTGGTGGTAGTATATGTGAGGAGCACTGCAGTGTTTCTGGGTCTGGTGGTGTATATGCCTGGGTATTTCTGGGTCTGGTGGTGTATATGAGAGGAGCACTGCAGTGTTTCTTGGTCTGGTGGTGTATATGTCTGGGTATTTCTGGGTCTGGTGGTGTATATGTCTGGGTATTTCTGGGTCTGGTGGTGTATATGTCTGGGTATTTCTGGGTCTGGTGGTGTATATGTGAGGAGCACTGCAGTGTTTCTGGGTCTGGTGGTGTATATGTCTGGGTATTTCTGGGTCTGGTGGTGTATATGTCTGGGTATTTCTGGGTCTGGTGGTGTATATGCCTGGGTATTTCTGGGTCTGGTGGTGTATATGAGAGCAGCACTGCAGTGTTTCTGGGTCTGGTGGTGTATATGTCTGGGTATTTCTGGGTCTGGTGGTGTATATGTGAGGAGCACTGCAGTGTTTCTGGGTCTGGTGGTGTATATGTCTGGGTATTTCTGGGTCTGGTGGTGTATATGCCTGGGTATTTCTGGGTCTGGTGGTGTATATGCCTGGGTATTTCTGGGTCTGGTGGTGTATATGCCTGGGTATTTCTGGGTCTGGTGGTGTATATGCCTGGGTATTTCTGGGTCTGGTGGTGTATATGCCTGGGTATTTCTGGGTCTGGTGGTGTTTATGTCTGGGTATTTCTGGGTCTGGTGGTGTATATGTCTGGGTATTTCTGGGTCTGGTGGTGTATATGCCTGGGTATTTCTGGGTCTGGTGGTGTATATGTCTGGGTATTTCTGGGTCTGGTGGTGTATATGTGAGGAGCACTGCAGTGTTTCTGGGTCTGGTGGTGTATATGCCTGGGTATTTCTGGGTCTGGTGGTGTATATGCCTGGGTATTTCTGGGTCTGGTGGTGTATATGCCTGGGTATTTCTGGGTCTGGTGGTGTATATGCCTGGGTATTTCTGGGTCTGGTGGTGTATATGTCTGGGTATTTCTGGGTCTGGTGGTGTATATGTGAGGAGCACTGCAGTGTTTCTGGGTCTGGTGGTGTATATGCCTGGGTATTTCTGGGTCTGGTGGTGTATATGCCTGGGTATTTCTGGGTCTGGTGGTGTATATGTGAGGAGCACTGCAGTGTTTCTGGGTCTGGTGGTGTATATGTCTGGGTATTTCTGGGTCTGGTGGTGTATATGTGAGGAGCACTGCAGTGTTTCTGGGTCTGGTGGTGTATATGCCTGGGTATTTCTGGGTCTGGTGGTGTATATGTGAGGAGCACTGCAGTGTTTCTGGGTCTGGTGGTGTATATGTCTGGGTATTTCTGGGTCTGGTGGTGTATATGCCTGGGTATTTCTGGGTCTGGTGGTGTATATGTCTGGGTATTTCTGGGTCTGGTGGTGTATATGTGAGCAGCACTGCAGTGTTTCTGGGTCTGGTGGTGTATATGCCTGGGTATTTCTGGGTCTGGTGGTGTATATGCCTGGGTATTTCTGGGTCTGGTGGTGTATATGCCTGGGTATTTCTGGGTCTGGTGGTGTATATGCCTGGGTATTTCTGGGTCTGGTGGTGTATATGTCTGGGTATTTCTGGGTCTGGTGGTGTATATGTGAGGAGCACTGCAGTGTTTCTGGGTCTGGTGGTGTATATGCCTGGGTATTTCTGGGTCTGGTGGTGTATATGCCTGGGTATTTCTGGATCTGGTGGTGTATATGTGAGGAGCACTGCAGTGTTTCTGGGTCTGGTGGTGTATATGTCTGGGTATTTCTGGGTCTGGTGGTGTATATGTGAGGAGCACTGCAGTGTTTCTGGGTCTGGTGGTGTATATGCCTGGGTATTTCTGGGTCTGGTGGTGTATATGCCTGGGTATTTCTGGGTCTGGTGGTGTATATGCCTGGGTATTTCTGGGTCTGGTGGTGTTTATGTCTGGGTATTTCTGGGTCTGGTGGTGTATATGCCTGGGTATTTCTGGGTCTGGTGGTGTATACATATGTGAGGAGCACTGCAGGTGTGTCTCGGTGTCGCCTGCCGAGAGGTCCGTCCGCTGACCGCCGCCGGTATAGGTACCGCTGCACCTGAGCTGCCGAGCTGAGCTGCGGCAAATGTTACCGTCCGTTGCCAGGGTAACGGTGCATCAACAGGTCCGTGCCGCCGCCGCCTTCCACCGACGTCTGAAATGATTAATCTGCAACATAGTTCGCCATGGGCTGGGCTGGCCCTGTGGACCATGTGCTGGGCCTGGGCTGGGCCTGGGCTGGGCCTGGGCTGGGCCTGGGCTGGGCCTGGGCTGGGCCTGGGCTGGGCCTGGGCTGGGCCTGGGCTGGGCCTGGGCTGGGCCTGGGCCGGGCCTCAACTTTAAGGAAATCACTGGGCTCTGGATGGACCTGGGCCTGACAATGTTGAAGTAATGCGCGCGTCGCACAAGCTCAGGTCAGAACTCAACAATATTTTAACCAGCAGTTCACTTACACAGCAACACACTGTTGCTTTGGCTGTTTTTTTTTGGTTAGCATAGTTGGTTCATTGTTTCACATTTATAGTATACAAGTGAATATGCTAGGATAATGATTGCAAATGTTTTGAAGATAATGATATGCCTAATCTGAACGGACCGGACCGGGCCTGACCCTCAATATTATGAATTTGGCCGGGCCTGGTCCGGGCCTGGGCTTGGTGTTCATGGGCCTGGGCCGGGCTGGGCCCATGACGAACACTGGTCTGGAACTGGCTGCGGTCAACCCGGCTGGGATTACGGCGGCGGCGCAGTACGGGCGCCACGTCACCCAGGGGCGGCATCACACAGTGCACAGTGCACTCTGTGAGCCGGGAGGAGCCGCCTCTGTGAGCCGGGAGCAGCCGCCTCTGTGAGCCGGGAGGAGCCGCCTCTGTGAGCCGGGAGGAGCCGCCTCTGTGGGCCGAGAGGAGCCACCTCTGTGAGCCGGGAGGAGCCGCCTCTGTGAGCCGGGAGGAGCCGCCTCTGTGAGCCGGGAGGAGCCGCCTCTGTGAGCCGGGAGGAGCCGCCTCTGTGAGCCGGGAGGAGCCGCCTCTGTGAGCCGGGAGAAGCCGCCTCTGTGAGCCGGGAGGAGCCGCCTCTGTGGGCCGGGAGGAGCCACCTCTGTGAGCCGGGAGGAGCCGCCTCTGTGAACCGGGAGAAGCCACCTCTGTGAGCCGGGAGGAGCCGCCTCTGTGAGCCGGGAGAAGCCGTCTCTGTGAGCCGGGAGGAGCCGCCTCTGTGAGCCGGGAGGAGCCGCCTCTGTGAGCCGGGGGGAGCCGCCTCTGTGAGCCGGGAGCAGCCGCCTCTGTGAGCCGGGAGGAGCCGCCTCTGTGAGCCGGCAGGAGCCGCCTCTGTGAGCCGGGAGCAGCCGCCTCTGTGAGCCGGGAGGAGCCGCCTCTGTGAGCCGGGAGCAGCCGCCTCTGTGAGCCGGGAGGAGCCGCCTCTGTGAGCCGGCAGGAGCCGCCTCTGTGAGCCGGGAGCAGCCGCCTCTGTGAGCCGGGAGGAGCCGCCTCTGTGAGCCGGGAGGAGCCGCCTCTGTGAGCCGGGAGGAGCCGCCTCTGTGAGCCGGGAGCAGCCGCCTCTGTGAGCCGGGAGGAGCCGCCCGGACCTCAAACTGCATTCTGCAATGTCAGGTCACGGTCAGGGCTGGAGCGGCCCGAGACATAACCGGATCAGGCTTTATATTGGCGGTGATGTTACCGATCGGACAGAAAAGCACACTGAGCGGGAATCCTCTGAAGTGCATATGTGGAGTTTTGATCGCGGGAAATATGTTGGATTAGCTTCACGTAGCCAACATTCGAAGTTCATGGCCAGTCATTTAGAGCAGAACTCTCACTTGCGAAGAGCAGCATTCTATGTTAGCAGGGTTTGAATATCGCTCCAAATATGCATGTTTACCAGGCAGTGCTGATCATCTCGGCATCGGGACATTGGTTCTCCATTCAGTGGTCAGAGCGTGGGGATCTCAGTGGGAGCCTGCGGTGGGCCTCTGAGCTGGACTGGGCGTCTGAGGGAGTTCTGCCGATACCGCCACCGTCCCCACTCGCCCAGTGGCCACAGGTGGGCGGTCTGGGCAGCAGCCTGTGCGGCCGTGTGGATCGGTCCGGCTTCGGGGGCGGCAGCCCGCATGCTCCAGTCGGCGGCGGCCACGCGCTCGACGCACCCTGATCGGAACAAGGTGAAACGGGCGCCGCTCCGCATCCAAGGCCGGCCGCTCTACCGCGCCGGATCGATAGACGTCGGCAGCGACGCAGCGGTACGGCGTCGGCCGCCGGGCCCCAGCTGGCCATATGTCGCAGCTCCGGCGACGGACGGCGGGCCCGAGCTGGCCATATGTCGCAGCTCCGGCCGGACCGAGCTGATCATATGTCGCAGCTCCGGCCGGACCGAGCTGACCATATGTCGCAGCTCCGGCCAGACCGAGCTGACCATATGTCGTAGCTCCGGCCAGACCGAGCTGACCATATGTCGCAGCTCCGGCCAGACCGAGCTGACCATATGTCGTAGCTCCGGCCAGACCGAGCTGACCATATGTCGCAGCTCCGGCCAGACCGAGCTGACCATATGTCGCAGCTCCGGCCGGACCGAGCTGATCATATGTCGCAGCTCCGGCCGAGCTGATCATATGTCGCAGCTCCGGCCGAGCTGACCATATGTCGCAGCTTCGGCCAGACCGAGCTGACCATATGTCGTAGCTCCGGCCGGGCTGGCCATATGTCGCAGCTCCGGCGACGGACGGCGGGCCCGAGCTGGCCATATGTCGCAGCTCCGGCCGGACCGAGCTGATCATATGTCGCAGCTCCGGCCGGACCGAGCTGATCATATGTCGCAGCTCCGACCGAGCTGACCATATGTCGCAGCTCCGGCCAGACCGAGCTGATCATATGTCGCAGCTCTGGCGACGGACGGCGGGCCCGAGCTGACCATATGTCGCAGCTCCGGCCGGACCGAGCTGACCATATGTCGCAGCTCTGGCGACGGACGGCGGGCCCGAGCTGACCATATGTCGCAGCTCCGGCCGGACCGAGCTGACCATATGTCGCAGCTCCGGCCAGACCGAGCTGACCATATGTCGTAGCTCCGGCCAGACCGAGCTGACCATATGTCGCAGCTCCGGCCAGACCGAGCTGACCATATGTCGTAGCTCCGGCCAGACCGAGCTGACCATATGTCGCAGCTCCGGCCAGACCGAGCTGACCATATGTCGCAGCTCCGGCCGGACCGAGCTGATCATATGTCGCAGCTCCGGCCGAGCTGACCATATGTCGCAGCTTCGGCCAGACCGAGCTGACCATATGTCGTAGCTCCGGCCGGGCTGATCATATGTCGCAGCTCTGGCGACGGACGGCGGGCCCGAGCTGACCATATGTCGCAGCTTCGGCCGGACCGAGCTGACCATATGTCGTAGCTCCGGCCGGGCTGATCATATGTCGCAGCTCCGGCGACGGACGGCGGGCCCGAGCTGACCATATGTCGCAGCTCCGGCCGGGCCCGAGCTGGCCATATGTCGCAGCTCCGGCCGGACCGAGCTGACCATATGTCGCAGCTCCGGCCGGACCGAGCTGATCATATGTCGCAGCTTCGGCCGGACCGAGCTGACCATATGTCGCAGCTCCGGCCGGACCGAGCTGACCATATGTCGCAGCTTCGGCCGGACCGAGCTGACCATACGTCGCAGCTCCGGCCGGCCGCCGGGCCAGAGCCGGGGCAGCGACTCCTGCTGAGCCGACTCGTGGGCCCGGCGACCGTACTTCGCAGCTGTTAGTTTGGCCACAGTGTCAGTGATAGCATTGTTCTTAGTTAATGACTTTTGTAGAGTATCTTGTACTCTGCATGCACTTTTACACTCCATATGAGCCTGAGTCATTCCAGTTTAAAAGGTTCAGACCCCAGGTAATATTCATGCTGTTAAAACTTCTCCTGGTCGCTGTATAACAATTCGCTTTTCTTGATCCACTTTCCCGTCTACTGCGTGACGCCAGTATAAGTGATAGCACCCCTGACACCACCATGACTGGAGTTCTCCTATGACGTCATATCAGTGATAGCACCCTGACACCATCATGACCGGAGTTCTCCTATGACGTCAGATCAGTGATAGCACCCGTGACACCACCATGACGGGAGTTCTCCTTGAACTGCAAGGCAAGCTTAAGACATAAACACTAAACGACCGGCACATTACTGCATACAACTTGACATGTACTAAGCAAAACCATTGTCGTTCTAGTCTCGTTTTTCCCTCTCACAGTCTCTGCACAGTTTAGTCGTTTAATACTTTATATTTCGTTTTAGAATGAGCCCGGGCGCCTGCCGGAATCGAGCCCGCTTCACGTAAATAGTAATCAGAGGCGCTACCCACTACACCACCAAGGCGTATTGCTGAGCGTTCATTGTTAAAGTGTAATAAATATTTTTACGTTTGTATTCCTCATAACTTAACACGCGCCCTGGAGGGGGGGGGGGGCGAAATCCGCCCACCCCTCCGGTTTTTCGAGGATAGCGCAAAAACGGCGGCGCGCAGCGCCGCCGTTTTTTGTATACCTGTTTAGAAATGAACTTCCCGCATTATGTAAAATTCTTGGCCTCAGGTCAGCGAGAGTACCGCCGCGTGAGAGTCGTGTGTTAACGCGGCGGCGTCGGTGCGGGCGGGGGTTCATCATTCTCATCTTGCTCATCATGTTCATTATCAGCAGTCACCCTAACGCGGAAGTTCTTAGAAGAAACAAAATTGCATAAAAAGGAGGAGACTCACCTGCGGACTGACCTGGGGAGCCCCGAATGGTGACGTGATGCGCTAAGCAGCCTGGGGAGTGGAAAGGTGGGGTGTATCCGGCGGCCGGAGTGATGGCGAGAACCGTTCTTTGCTCGAAACTGTTCATTTGTTTTGTTTTTGTATCGCCCATGTATTTATTGCAGCTGAATACAAATCAGCCTCAGATTGGGCGGGAGAGGCACCACGGCTAAGCCAACGGCTTATGTGCCAATCCATAGCCATGATATGGTATCATAATCTATGACCTTTTTGTGAAAATACATTATTATTATTATTATTATTATTATTATTATCTCAGGTCAGGTCACCAGACCAGGTCACGTGATGACCTCAACTCCAAAACGTTTGCAGTAGTACCACAGCCACAGTTCTACGCCGATCGGTTTCAATCTTGCAGGACTTCATAAGGTCATAGATACCAACAATTTTTTATCTCGGATTTCTAATATCGGTGACCTAAGGTCAGGTCAATTTTGTGACCGCCAACACGGTTTTATCAATAACTATCGACATAATGAAGATAGAGAAGAGAAAACGGTACCAATATGTTTTTCTCGTCGAAACACGTCTCCCAATATGCAACATGACCAACTTGGGTCACCACTTGGCCTTGACCTGAGGTCAGATTTCTCAGTTGACCTAACCCGGTCACCATCAATATGATTCGAAGCGCCTTGACAAGACACACGCGATGGCGTAAACATTATTGCTTTATCTTTATTAGGTAAAAGGTTATTTTGGGAAAACAGTTTTGAAAACAAAATCACCTTTTTGACATTCGATGACCTCTGGAGCCTAAACTATTGACCTGAGCTCAAATCTGAGGACACCTATATCGATTGCATTTTTCAATGACTTTCGATTGCTTTTTTCCGTTTGCTGCTAACTATCATAGTTCCCGGGATATTTTGGGGTGTTCGAACCGAAGTCTTGACAACTTGAAAATCTGACCCTTGATGAGCTCTGGTGACCTCAATATTGACCTGAAAAAATTAACGAAATACTTTCGAAAGAGCTTGTCTCGAGCTATCTAACGTCGTTTCCCGCTTGTCGCTACGTTGCGTGATTTTCGAGATCATAGTGGGGGGGGGGGCGAAATTGGCCCCCCCTCCAGGGCGTGTAATTATCAGGGCCATCCAGGGCGCGTGTTAACTATTAGCCGGTGACTAAATATTTTGGGTGGATATTGGCGGACACATTACTGCATAGACTTTGCCATGTACTAAGCAAAACCATTCTGGTTCAGTCCCTGTTGCGATCCCGTTCCGTTCTTTCAGTCTCTGCCAAGCAGCGGACAAGGCGCCCCTGTCGGCCGTGGGGGTAAACTATCACACTCGCCGGCCAAGGTCACAGGCCGCGTGCGTTCAGTGTATCAAGTCTCAGCCAGCGTCTCTGACGGCGGCTGGCAAACTAATCCCGGCCGCAGCCGTCGCCCTGTCTGGCAGACGCAGTCCGCGTCTTAACGTCAGGGATTATTCACGTTTGTCTTCATCATAAGTTATCTATTAGCTAGAAGCGAAATATTTTGGGTGGATATTGGTCAATAGAGACGGCGCTATTCGGGTGTAAATATTTAAAAAAAAACTCGTCTTCATGTTATCCTGTACAGTGTTTGGAAGAATAGCATGGTATACAAATATTGCAAAAATAATGCAACGCCTGGCAACCTGCCTAAATATTACTCAAACAGCTTTGCGTTAAAGATATAATTTAAAGAAGGTACCTTGGCCTGCAAAGTGATGAAGTTTCAGCGTTCTATGTCCAACAGTTTCCGAGTACCAATTTAAATACTGAAAATGCCGATTAATTTATGTAAGTTGTCATAACTTTCGACTTGAACTAAGCTTTGCTCTGAACATGTGACACGCCAGGCCAATGTACTCTCCATCGGATCGTGTTTATCGAATGTCGCTGCAACCCTCGATTTGCGAGTTATTGGCCCGGGATCGACGCGCGTTTGGCCGCTTTCGTCGATTTGTGAATTTCGCCGTTTCCTATGTTAAACCATTGACACAGTTGTCGCCAACACAGCGGCTGACACGTATGTCGGATCTTGCTAACACATATTATACAATGGTGCACCTCTGCCAACGGTCCTGCGTGCCAAATTTCACGCACCTAGCTGCAACGGTTGTCGAGTTATTAGCCCATTTCAGGATGGCAAGTGTACGCACGCACGTATGTATGTACGTACGACGCACGCACGGACTGACGGACATCCTATACTTAATAAGTCGAATATAAGATAGACATTTTTTTCAAATATATTTTTTTAAATTTGAACATGTGACCTCAGGTCAGATTAAGTTATTTTATAATGTGGCCATTTAAAATTCGTATTTTTTCCATGCCAGAATCGACTTTGATACATATGCATTGGATGGTAAAAAAATTGGAGATAAGTTATTTCTCTAAATATTTCATGTATATTTATATATTTAGAAAAATCATGGTCACAATAATGGTCATAAATGTCTTTGGTAATAACTTTGCACGTAATTGTGCTTGAGAGCTTATCACATCGCTTATTTGGGGTTATTAACATTGGTTTATAGAGCAGAATTGTCTGAATCGAACCATGCCTTTCATTTTTACACATTCACACTAGTTGCTGAGATATTTCACAGACCCGAGGAACTGGCTGGTAGCAAAACGTTATCGGGTAGACCCCAGAGGGCTTCCGCTACTAGAAGCACTGCATCTATCGATTAACCCTCGCCCTACGAGGGGGGGGGGGGGGCTGACAGGCCCTCCCCTGAGGTTTTACTTGAGTAACTTTTGACACATGCAGTGCATCTTGCTGAAATTTGTGGTAGCTGAGTTTACAACAATTATTCGTATTCTGAGAAAAAAATCGTTGAAATTTGTTGAGAAATTTGGGAAATAATGACGTTTTGATGACGTCATGTTGGTAAAAAATATAAATATTTGAAAAATCGTAGAAAACAGATTTTCAGAGCCAATTGCAAACGCAAATCACCAAAGATACAAACAAAAACATTTTCTTTAAAATGGCAATCTCTGATTTTCAAAAAAACAAATTTGACCCCTAAAATTTTAAAAACTTATTTTTTTTTGTGTGAAAAAATCCCCACAAAATCAAAATTTTCAAAGATATTAAAAAACGGAATATATGTGAGAGAACTGAGTATGGACAATACCCAAACCCAATTTCAAAGCAATATCGTCATTTTTGACTGAGTGATGGCTCCCTAAGTGTAAGACACTGATGACGTCATTTTAAAAATAACTTTTTTTGACAAGATACGAACAAATAATTACGATTTCTGTATCTCTGAGATAAAACTGGTCTAGGAACATGCCTTTTTATTTACATTTGTCAATTTCTAATTTTGAGGTTTTCTGAAGAGCAAAATCGTTGTTCTGGACGTGGTAAATCCGAGGTCATTCACTTGACCTGGAAGGTTACCCATTGACCTGAAACCTAAAAATCGCATACTGTTAGATTCCTCTCATGACAGGCAACATGCTGGTTCTTACCGCATTGCTCTAAGTTGCTTGGTTTGGAAGTTAACAGGGGGGGCCTGTCAGGCCCCCCCCGTAGGGCAAAGGCGAAAAAAGCTCCCGTAGGGCGAGGGTTAAGCTGCTAGCACATAATTAGCTCCGGCCAATAGCATTTCGAACAACCAGTTCGTGCACGCTAATAGCAGCAGTCTAACAGTACCGTCTGTCCCCCTAGTCGCAACGCTTGATAGCCATTTTTCGACGAAGATATCCATTTGGAGCTACGAAACTTGCACACAATATAGTTCACAGTGGCAAGACCATGCTGTGCAAAAACTTGTCTCTCTATCTTGCATGATGTGACTGCAATTTGATTGTCTTCGGTGCGCCGTTTTACATAACATCCCCTCCGATTATAGAGATCTGATGATAGTTATTTGATCAATATCGAAACAAAATACGAAGAAAAAAACATAAGTGAAAATTCAACTAAACGATAAAATTCACATCAGGAACCCCTCCTGAGGCCTATTTCACAAAGAAGTTAGTATTTACACATTTTTCCGATTACAAACGCAAGCAAATATTGCTAACCTCACAAAAAACATTTCACAAACATTCACCACCTCTGAATTACCGATTGTAAAGAAAATTGTAAACACAAATGTTAGTACAGCAGAGATCTTGAAATCAAGAACGTTTGTATTAAAATTGATGCTAATGACAAATAATTTGATTGTTAACAAATTAGTTTAAGAAAGATTTACATTGTGGTTAATTTTTTATTCAAAATAAACTTTAGTTATAGGGATAATTATCTTTTAAGTCACATTTCATCGGAATGCCAGCTCTGATCGTAAAAAACACATCTTGGTAAGCAATTAGAGTAAACGGAATTTGGCCATTCACCGGGTGGCGGAACATAACAACAGAACTACTCTTAAAAGAAAGATCGTTGAATTTCTCGACCATTTTTTTCACCCAACGTAGCCAATTTCCTACGTCGTAAAAGGTGAAGGTTCACTGCACATTGCACAAGGCATCGTTGACCGCTGCAATTCTATCGCCATGCGGTTTCTCCGCGCGGAGGCACCCCTCACATCGCAATCGGTAAGGTGCACTGTGACTGGACTTCAAAGCTGGAGATCCCTGTTCGAATCTCTCGGGAAATGACTTTTTTTGGGGGGCAGCTATACCTATGTATAACTAAACCATTACCCTAACAACCTCGGCAACGTAACAATCTCACCAAGAAAATAACCTGCACAGTCAAACAACGTCAACTATCAATGCAGTTTTTGAAATTCAGAACCCCTGACCCACTGGAATTACAAGTTTGTAATTGCAAACATTTCCTCACTTCTGTCAACCTTTGAGAAATAGAACATGTGCAATTTTCAACAAATCCGACCCTGTAGCCCAGTTGGGAGAGCGCTGGACTTCTGACCTATCCCGATGTGGCAGCCCTGGTTCGAGTCGCATCGGCGCTCGCTATTTGCCCCTGACTGGGATGGCCTGTGGCCGGTGGCAGCGGTCGCACTCAAGGTCAGGTGACGTCAGTGAGCGGGGCGCACCGTGTCCAGGTATGTCGGGCACGTAGAACTTTCGCTTCTAAATTCTGCCGGACGCTAGGAATTGCTTGATCGGGTGGTGGGGTCAGGGCCTGCACAATAAGCTATGCTTAGGGCGGGGCCTGACCTTGGAAATCCACCCATTCAAAAACTAAAGTTATGAATTTAAAAAAAAAAATTGCAAAAAAAATTACAAACAATATCTTTGTAAACTAGTTTGTAAATAGCAAATTGAGATTTACTGCCCTGGGGTTTTGTGAAATCCAAACTACAAACATATGTAAAAAATATTTGTAATGACAAAGAAATTCTTTGTAATTACAAACGTTTTTGCTTTGTGAAATTGGCCTCAGATGTGTATTTGATCGTACCCAACAATCAAACCATAGTTACTTACCGTATGACATATTTTGCACATTCCAAAACAGTAGGCACACTCCTTTTAACTCAACAACATTAGGTATATTTGCCTCGTCGAGCTGCATTCATTGATGCATAACATGGCCCCTGCAGGTTGCTCCATGACCTCAAGGTCACGTGACCTGAGGTTGATTTCCCGAATGAACTGGCTTGATTATGCATGGATGTTTGGTTGAAAATTGTCGTTTATTTGGCAATTAAAAAATGTACTATCTCTGGAAGACACTTTTAGCTACTTGTATAACATTCTTAGTCTGCGAATACAGATACCTATGTAACCCTAGCTGGGGTGTAACCCTAGCATCGTTGCCGTGCATCTCTATCTTCCCGCTGCCCTTTACGCTGTCTCGGTGTTCTCGAGTAGCTCGGGCGTTTATCCCTTGTTGGTTGATATTCCCTTTATCATAACAAGGCCCTGTACTAGTGCACCATTGCCACTGTCAGCCATTGTTATTGCCGTTAACGAGGAATGCCGGGAGGTAAGGAGCTGCTGTGATCGACCTTGTGGTTTTCGGGTGGTGAGAGGATGTTATGTTCCGTCATGGAGTGTCAGTGACGTCAGAGGAACTGTCAAAGACCAACAAAGACGTGGACATTCAACTTGGCAGCAGTTTAATGTCCAGCTGGTAATGTTCCGCCGTTACGCCAATCTCATGACAGTTCTGTGCAAAAATGAACGTATTTTAACAAAGACTTGTCAACTGCGTTAAAATTAGTTATGTTCTCACCAGACATGTGCCTAAAGCTTTGACAAGACCCAGGAACCAAAGGATTCCGCGAAAATATGCATTTTAAGAACCAGGATCTATCAAGATCCCGACAACAAGCTTCGGATTATCCAGCACCCAGCAAGATCTCTCTGGAAGTTTTGAACGATCCATAATGTGCATAATCCCACGACAAAAATCACTTAAAAGATCCAGGAAACCAGGATCTACAAGATCCCATAAAGTTTATCATAGACTCGGAAGATCTCAAAAGAGACGTTTTCCACACACCCGGCATGTGACAGCATATTTCTATGAAGTTTGGAAGGAAGGTGACATGTTTTACATATCTTTGTGACATGTTTTAATCAGATCCAGAACGAAAAATACATTTGCAAAGGATCCATGATCCCGAAAATCCCGAACGGAAAATTAATTAATTAATTAATTAATTATGCCGAGGGAGAACTGCAGGACCCCGAATACAAATATATGGTATTCAAGATCCCATGATCCCGTGGAAAAGTGACATTTTATATCCATGATCCCTTGGATCCGTCGACAAATCTCATTAAAATGATCCGACACCCTGATCCTGGATTCTAGGAATCCTATACTTCGGATCTTTTAGGGACCTTGGCCCATGTTTGGTCACTGCTCTTGGCCTTAGTAGTAAAACCATACGAACTAAAAAAGGAAAACAAGCTAGGATGTTGAGGAGTCATGTATGGACGATAGATAAACCAAACTGTCATTTTTGTCTACCATTGTTTTACTCACTCAGGGCCCATCATGTATCACTTTTCATCCCCAGTGTCATTTCTGTGCTTTTCCTTTTCCTTTTGGTAATAAAATATACACGCATAAACACCACCAATAAACCTGTTTCTAAGACATTACTGGCCCAGATTAGGCTGTTCGTAGGCTCAGATTAGGCTGTTTGGTGGCCCAGATTTGGCTGTTCGTAGGCCCAGATTGGACTGTTCGTAGGCCCATATTAGGCTGTCTGTAGACCCAGATTATGCTGTTTGGTGGCCCATATTAGGCTGTTCGTAGGCCCAGATTGGACTGTTCGTAGGCCCATATTAGGCTGTCTGTAGGCCCAGATTATGCTGTTTGTAGGTGCAGTCAGACTGTTCTTTAGATTATACAGTTAGCAAATACAAAACATGAACATGCAACTGCAAAGAACTGTACAAATTTACAATGCATTGATACCTATTTCCTTCACTTTAATGTATAGCCACTACTTTGTCATATTTCGTAATAAGGAATATTGATAGGAATGATAAAATTGTTGCTACTGAACTCACAGCGGCCATTGTCGAAAACAGAACAGACAATGGGATTTTACATGTCCTTTATCCAGGGGCGCAACCACGTCCAAAAAAGTGGTACGAACAAATTGGCGTTGGGGGCGCCAACGCTCAAGGGGGGCGCCATCGCCAAAAAAAACTCGCAATATCATAAATGTGTCCTTTTTTAAGATGCAGTGTATGTATGTATGTACCTGTAATCTACTGTAGCACGGACAACAAATGCCTCCATCCCCATAATCAATATGAGACCACTGGCGGATCCAGTGTCTCTCCGTGAGGGAGGGGTGTTTGGGAAAAAAGTGCCCCCATTTTTTCCTCCACGGATTTGGGCCAGTCACCTTATTTTGGTATTCGAGCCTAAGAAATTCACCTGTTTTCGAAGAAGAAGAAAGAAAAAACACGATATTCCATAGCATATACACATATAGGTAATAATAACGTTTATCTCATACCAGCTCGCAGGGGCGTCGCCCATAATTTGTGAGTGGGGATCGGCTGAAAATGAAAAAATAACCCCCTTTTTGTCGGCGCGTATTTAACCCTTGCCCGTGCAGCGTCCGATCAGTGCGTGACCGTGCAGGGGGGGGGGGGGGGGGGGGGGGCTACACCCTCAGCGTTTCGTCCCTAATTAGGCTAGAGCTTCGATTAGAAACCGACCGTGTTGTTTATCTCAAGAAGAAGTCATTGACACCCAATTTTAAGGTCCTAGGTTATTAGGTGACCTTTGAGGTCATGTCAATGACCCAAAAGTCAACCAACTTTTAAATGCGTATAAATTAAATTTGATCGAGCTAGAATCGCGAATGAGCACATCATTATGCTATATGGGTGCGAAATTTAAAACCAGCGTCACAAAATGTCCTATAAACTGCCAAGTTCCAAAAAAAGTCATGTAAGGTCATTCGAGGTCATTGACCTCGTTTGACCTGTGGGGGCACATACCCCAGTGGAATAATTCATTGTGTAAAATGGATCTCATATTCGAAATCAGCGTCACAAAATGTCCTAGAAACTGCCAGAAGCCAAAAATTAATATGGGGTCATCGGAGGTCAGTGACCTCGGTTGACCTCTGAGAAGGTCAATCGAATGCACAATCTCAATGGAAACCAAAACTGTCACCTGGAAACACCTGCTCCTGAACAAGAAACACTCGGAAACTGCACATGTTTCAAGGATCAATACTACAGGACGCCAGTTGCGCCTGGCATGACCTTGAAAAACAGGTCATAGGTCACGGGTCATGTGACCTACAAGTTAACAAATCAGAATATGTGTAAAATTGTTCAAAAGTAGGGTACTGAAAGTTTCATCGCAATCGGTTGATATTTACGCGAGTTATTCCCGAAAAAAACGAGGTGGTGGCGTCCACGGCAGACTAGCTAGCTAAACATGTAGCCCGCTTGAAAGTTAATTTTTATGAAGTGATTGGGCCCTGTGGCCAGCAATTACCGCCAAGGAGACACTTACGCCTCTGACAGACACTTAAAGGGAAATAATGATCTTTTGGTTTTGTTTTTCAACAATTTATTTGGCTACCGTTATGGTATTAAAATGATGTGATCTAAATTTAACACGCTCAGTGGAAAGGGGTATGCCACTAACACGCAGTGGAGGGGGGAGGGGGGGGGGGCACTTTAGTTCCCTCCCTAAGATCTCCGAAAGTATGAGAGCTGAATGATGAATGATGATGAAGAATGATGAAACTTACAGGGTAGTTACTATGATGATCTACATTTGCTGAAATTTTCTTGACCGGTTGATATCTTCAAGGTCAAACGAGGTCACACAGGTCAAATCTAACTAAATGCCACAGTTTCTGGAATTTGTTCTCTGTGACGTCACAGGTCACCGGCAATGTGTCCAAAGCTGTTTTCGGGGATGAACGCCTGTTCTATAGGGCGCCTATAGGCCGCGGTAGGGCGCCTGTTCTGCTCCATGGGAGCGGTATTTGCTTCTAGTGGCGCCTATGCTGTTCCTAAATCGCCATTCACTTCTAGGAGTGCTAATTGTCTGATTCCCAGGAGTGCCTGTTAGTGGCGTGCGCAGAAATTCACAAGGTACCAGGTCATTGCCTTGAGGCCTGAGGGGCATCACCCGATCGACAGGGGCACCATCAATATTGACGAAAAATTTGAAGGAGGGGGAGGGGGGGGGGGGGGGCGCCTCTCCTTCCGCACCGTGTGGAAGGAAAGGCGACCCCCCGTCACTAGTCGGAGGGGCGCCGTCACTCGCCTGAGGGGTGCGGTCACTGGCGGGAGACGCGCCGTCACTGTCCGGAGGGGCGCCATCAATGGCCGGAGGGCGCCGTCACTGGTCGGATGTGCGTCGTCACTCGCCGGAGGGGAGTGGTCACTGGCCGGAGGGGCGCTGTCACTGGCCGGAGGGGCGCCGTCATTCGTCGAAGGGGCGCGGTCACTGACCGCAGGGGCGCCTTCACTGGCGGGAGGGGCGCCGTCACTGGTCGGAGGGGCGCCTTCACTGGCCGGAGGGGCGCCGCCACAGGTCGGAAGGGCGCCGTCACTAGCTGGAGGGGCGCCGTCATTGGCCGGAGGGGCGCCGTCACTAACCGGAGGGGCGCCGGCACTGGCCGGAGGGGCGCCGTCACTGGCCGGAGGGGCGTCTTCACTGGCCGGAGGGGCGCCGTCACTGGTCGGAGAGGCGCCGTCACTAGCCGGAGGGGCGCTGTCGCTGGCCGGAGGAGCGCCGTCACTGACCGGAGGGGGCGCCGTCACTAGCCGGAAGGGCGCCGTCAGGGGCCGGAAGGGCGCCGTCACGGGCCGGAGTGGCGCCGTCACTGATCGGAGGGCGCCAGCTTTGCATGGGTGCCTCGGGTCCAAAGGAGCAGGTCATGCCCTGAATGACCGTATGCCGTACGCCACTGGTGCCTGTCCTGTTGGCGGTGCTAATTGCAAATATAAAATGGTCCAGGGGGTGGGGGAGTTTGTGACGGGCGCCGAAGGCGCCCGTCACAAACGGTACGGACATTCCGTACTGTCCGTGTAGGTGGTTGCGCCCCTGCCTTTATCATGAGTTTACCAGTCTGATTCACATTGCAGCAATATGGACTATAGTATCATTACGCAATATTTTAAGGCAACTAAAGAGTCGATATGGGGAGGAGAAATGCGTGTTTTCAGCTTGATACGCAATTAGCGACTCAATAACGACTCATTGTGGTGAACTTGATAGCTGTTTTCACATGAAATGGTGCGCTACCATGCAAACTTTATGAGGCCATTGCCCTGGCGTAAAGTAATCAATAGTGAGGACAAGGAGACTGTTGTGTTGTGTGCGATAATTCCATCCCGGCTGATGTCCCTTACGGGGCAGCCCATCGAACCAGCGTGAGTGGTACCAGCCACTTCTGATGGCGTAAAGGGCTCGCTGCCGTTTAACGAACAAAGTGATGCCATTTTACATCGGGTTTACTTGTATATCATAACTAATGTCACGGAAGACGTTTGACCTAAATCCTGTATCATATTATTCACTAAGAAATTATAAGAGTTTGTATGTACCTTATAACGGTTGATCATCCTGTTATGTTCAGTACAGGGTGCTGCAGTACCATAGTCATCCTGTTATGTTCAGTACACGGTGCTGCAGTACCATAGTCATCCTGTTATGTTCAGTACACGGTGCTGCAGTACCATAGTCATCCTGTTATGTTATGTATGACATATGTACCATAGTACGTACGTCGTACATGCATTACATGCATATACAATATACATCATCATGTACCTCATCGGTCACTGAATGTTTGTCATTGCATCCTTCTGTTTCATAACACTATCCTTCCATTGCCTAACACTATCCTTTTATTGCCTAACACTATCCTTCTGTTTCCTAACACTACCCTTCCATTGCCTAACACTATCCTTCTATTGCCTAACACTATCCTTCCATTGTCTAACACTATCCTTCCATTGCCTAACAATATCCTTACATTGCCTAACACTATCCTTCCATTGCCTAACATTATCCTTCCATTACTTAACACTATCCTTCCATTGCCTAACACTATCCTTCCATTGCCTAACACTATCCTCCCATTGCCTAACACTATCCTTCTATTGCCTAACACTATCCTTCCATTGCCTAACACTATCCTTACAATGCCTAACACTATCCTTCCATTGCCTAACACTATCCTTCCATTGCCTAACACTATCCTTCCATTGCCTAACAATATCCTTCTATTGCCTAACACTATCCTTCTATTGCCTAACAATATCCTTCCATTGCCTAACACTATCCTTAAATTGCCTAACACTATCCTTCTATTGCCTAACACTATCCTTCCATTGCCTAACAATATCCTTATATTGCCTAACACTATCCTTCCATTGCCCAACACTATCCTTCCATTGCCTAACACTATCCTTCCATTGCCTAACACTAGCCTTCCATTGCCTAACAATATCCTTCTATTGCCTATCACTATCCTCCCATTGCCTAACACTATCCTTCAATTGCCTAACACTATCCTTCCATTGCCTAACACTATCCTTCCATTGCCTAACACTATCCTTCCATTGCCTAACAATATCATTATATTGCCTAACACTATCCTTCCATTGCCTAACGCTATCCTTCCATTGCCTAACACTATCCTTCTATTGCCCAACACTATCCTTACATTGCCTAACAATATCCTTCCATTGCCTAACACTATCTTTCCATTGCCTAACAATATTATTCTATTGCCTAACACTATCCTTCCATTGCCTAACAATATCCTTCTATTGCCGAACAATAGCCTTTCATTGCCTAACACTATCCTTCCATTGCCTAACAATATCCTTCTATTGCCTATCACTATCCTCACATTGCCTAACACTATCCTTCCATTGCCTAACACTATCCTTCCATTGCCTAACACTATCCTTCCATTGCCTAACACTATCCTTCCATTGCCTAACAATATCCTTATATTGCCTAACACTATCCTTCCATTGCCTAACACTATCCTTCTATTGCCTAACACTATCCTTCCATTGACTAACAATATCCTTCCATTGCCTAACACTATCCTTCCATTCCATATATAGTACATAGTACATAGTACATAGTACATAGTACATAGTACATAGTACATAGTACATAGTACATAGTACATAGTACACAGTACATAGTACATAGTACATAGTACATAGTACATAGTACATAGTACATAGTACATAGTACATAGTACATAGTACATAGTACATAGTACATAGTACATACATAGCACCGCCCACGCCGTGGTCAGGAAAACCCGGTCTTGGCTAATGCAAGAAGATTTCGTAATTTGATGAGAAGCCAGCCCACTTGCCCAACAATCCTACGACAAGCGACGCTAGCGGAGTGGGTGGATTGGGGTCAGTGGATATTGTGGTGCACAACTGGCGGCAGATCCAGGCTTCGCTCCCCCTGCACTTAGGCCAGTGGGTGGAACAACATAGTAGCGTGTCGCGATGTGCAGCGCGCGTCTGCGCGCGTGCGTGTGTGTGTGTGTGTGTGTGTGTGTGTGTGTGTGTGTGTGTGTGTGTGTGTGTGTGTGTGTGTGTGTGTGTGTGTGTGTGTGTGTGTGTGTGTGTGTGTGTGTGTGTGTGTGTGTGTGTAGATGTGTGTGTAGGTGTGTGTGTAGGTGTGTGTGTTGTGTGTCTAGGTGTGTGTGTGTGTGTGTGTGTGTGTGTGTGTGTGTGTGTGTGTGTGTGTGTGTGTGTGTGTGTGTGTGTGTGTGTGTGTGTGTGTGTGTGTGTGTGCGTGTGCGTGTGCGTGTGCGTGTGCGTGCGTGCGTGCGTGCGTGCGTGCGTGCGTGTGTGTGTGTGTGTGTGTGTGTGTGTGTGTGTGTGTGTGTGTGTGTGTGTGTGTGTCTGCCTGACCTGTCCGGGCGGCAGTGGGGGACAGCCAGCCACCTGTCCGGGCGGCGGCCGGAGCGCCCGGTGCGCGCCGCGGGCGGCCGCGGGCGGCCGCGGAGCGGCCGGGTTCCAGCGGGGCGCACTGGCCAGGTAGGCAGCTATCTTGGGCGGCTGGGAGGCCGCTCTATTGATTGGAGCCCGCTCAGTCAGCTCAGCTCAGTCGCTGCCGCGCCGCCCACGTCAGCCGCGGCGACCATGTTCCGCTCAGCGGGACAGCGGGACAGCGGGACAGCGGGACAGCGGGACAGCGGACAGCGGACAGCGGACAGCGGACAGCGGACAGCGGACAGCGGACAGCGGACAGCGGACAGCGGGACAGCGGGACAGCGGGACAGCGGGACAGCGGGACAGCGGGACAGCGGGACAGCGGGACAGCGGGACAGCGGGACAGCGGGACAGCGGGGCAGCGGGACAGCGGGACAGCGGGACAGCGGGACAGCGGGACAGCGGGACAGCGGGACAGCGGGACAGCGGGACAGCGGGACAGCTCTGGACGGCAGGACAGCTCCGGACGGCAGGACAGCGGGACGGCAGGACAGCGAGACAGCGGGACAGCGGGACAGCGGGACAGCAGACAGGCGGACGTGGCGGATTCAACAGGTTAACAATGGACAATGTTGCAATTTGCGAGAGCTGCAAATCTACAGTCTGTGGCGGATCCAGAGGGAAGGGCTATGGGACCATGTCCACTGCCCTTGGGCCTCGAAAGGGCCCATGGACATTGGTCAAGTGTCTATAGAGGGCCCATTTTGGAGTCACCGGACTGGCCCAATCTTACCAAATGCCGTACATGCGTAAGTACGGCATGCTGTGAATGGAGTGCTCAGAATGCCTCACTTAGGGAACCATGGCGTTTGGTTTGTTCAAGCCATTGTCGAAATAGCTTAGTTGGGAGAACACTAGACTGAAGATCGGGATGTCCCCGATTCTAACCCGGGTTCCAAAAGTTTTGCAGGCCGGCGCACCAATATGCCGTACTACGGCACTGGTAAGAGTGGTCCATTCTGGTCCTCAGAGGCCATTTCAGCCTTAAGATGGTCCATTATAATATTTAAAGGACTATAGCCTGATTTGATTTGTAGAGCGCTCAATTCGCACACGGAGGGCCCATTCTGCCCTCCTATGGCCTTCTTCATCCCGCGCCGTACCTGGATCATTAAGAATGGCCTATGATATGAGTTAAAGGACTAGTCTGATTTGTAGAGCGCTCAATTCGCACACGATATGTTATGATAACATGATACCTATGATAACATGATCCAGAAGCAATTGGACTGATATCGTATCGGAATATCGGAATAGGAAGCATTTTAATATTTCCCAATTGGCTTATAATGGGGAGGTCACGAAATTAACCCGACCTTACCGATATAGGCCACCGATATACAACACATCCAAGATAAACGAATTGTATGTTTCTATAACCTTATGAAATCCTGTAAGTTTGAAACCGATTGGCCAAAACTTTTGCTGTGGTACGACCGCAAACTTTTTGGAGGTGGGATCACGTGACCTGGACTGGTGACCTCACCTGATGACCTGACCTGGTGATCTGACCTGAGATGACCCGAGGTCAGGAATTTCACACAATGTGGGTAATTGATGTCCAAACAACTGTGCCAAATGTGGCGCCGCGCCGCTGTTTTCTAGCTATCTTCGAAAAACCTTAGGAGGGGGGGGGGGGGGGGGTGGAGGGGGGGGGGGGGGGGGGAAGGGGGGGGGGGGGGGGGGGGCGTCCAAACGCCCTCTTCCGGCACGGCGCGAGTTAAGAAGGGCCTACCATGCAATAATCCGGTCGAAGGAACCCAAAACAACGTCTGAGGGGCCCACTATTGTTGCCAGGCGGCCACTTTGCCAGAATGCTGGATCCGCCACTGCTACGGGCGTCGGGCAAGCCTTTTGTCATGCGTGGAAGATTCGACATGAGAGTAGGCTGACTGGAAGAGGTAGACAGTGCACCATGTGAGCGGTTCGACTGGAAGAGGTAGACAGTGCACCATGTGAGCGGTTCGACTGGAAGAGGTAGACAGTGCGCCATGTGAGTGGTTTGACTGGAAGAGGTAGACAGTGCGCCATGTGAGTGGTTCGACTGGAAGAGGTAGACAGTGCACCATGTGAGCGGTTCGACTGGAAGAGGTAGACAGTACGCCATGTGAGTGGTTCGACTGGAAGAGGTAGACAGTGCACCATGTGAGCGGTTCGACTGGAAGAGGTAGACAGTGCGCCATGTGAGTGGTTCGACTGGAAGAGGTAGACAGTGCACCATGTGAGCGGTTCGACTGGAAGAGGTAGACAGTGCGCCATGTGAGTGGTTCGACTGGAAGAGGTAGACAGTGCGCCATGTGCGCGGTTCGACTGGAAGAGGTAGACAGTGCGCCATGTGAGTGGTTCGACTGGAAGAGGTAGACAGTGCGCCATATGAGTGGTTCGACTGGAAGAGGTAGACAGTGCACCATGTGAGCGGTTCGACTGGAAGAGGTAGACAGTGCGCCAAGTGAGTGGTTCGACTGGAAGAGGTAGACAGTGCACCATGTGAGAGGTTAGACTGGAAGAGGTAGACAGTGCGCCATGTGCGCCAGGTACGTACAGACCTTTATGAGGGGTAATTGGCCCATTTGCCCCCCCCCCCCCCTTTCTGGGTACGCCTATGCCCATGAGTGACACTCGGCGGCGTGCGTAGAAATTCACAAAGGGTCGGCTTCAGGGCCATTACTCGGTCTGAGGGGCCCTAGGTCTGAGGTAGCCCTTTGTCAGCCTGAGAAGACACTTTGTCAGCCTGTGGACCCTTATGTTCCGTCTGAGGGGCCTTTGGTTGGCGTGAGGGGCCCACGGTCGGGTTGAGGGGATCCTCCGGCGTTTATCTTAACCTACGGCGAAGGTGAAAAAAGCTCCCTACGGGAGCTTTTTTCACCTTCGCCCTACGGGGGGGGGGGGGGGGTCCTAAAATGAACGGTTAACTTCCAAACCAAGCAACATAGAGCAACGCAGTAAGAATCAACATGTTGCCTGTCATGTTTGGAATCTAACAGTATGAATTTTTAGGTTTCGGATCAACGAGTGACCTTCTAGGTCAAGTGAATGACCTCGATCGACCACGTCCAGAACAGCGATTTTTCTGTCAGAAACCCTCAAAATGATAAATTGATAAATGTAAATAAAAAGGCATGTTACTAAACAAGTTTTTTTCTCAGAAATACAGAAAAAGTAATTATTCTAGGTCTGAGGTAGCCCTTTGTCAGCCTGAGGAGACTCTTTGTCAGCCTGTGGACCCTTATGTTCCGTCTGAGGGGCCTTTGGTTGGCGTGAGGGGCCCACGGTCGGGTTGAGGGGATCCTCCGGCGTTTATCTTAACCTACGGCGAAGGTGAAATTTTTTTCTTTCAGAAACGAAGGTTTGAGTATTGTCCATACTCAGTTCTCTCACATATATTCCGTTTTTTTAACATCTTTGAAAATGTTGATTTTGTGGCGATTTTTCCCAAACATTAGTTTTTATTCATTTTGGGTCAGAAACCCAAAATTGGGAAAATCCGAGATTGCCATTTTAAAGAGAATAACATTTTGTATCTTTGCAGATTTGCGTTTACAATTTACTTAAAACTTTGTTTTCTACGATTTTTCAAACATTTGTCGTTTTTCCACCAACATGACGTTATTAAACATCAGTATTTCCCAAATGTCTCAACCAATTTCACTGAAATTTTTACAGCATACGTATAATTTTGAATACTTAGCTACTAAAAATTTCAGCAAGATGCGCTGCATGTCTAAAAAGTTGTGCAAGAAAAAACTCAGGGGGGTTGTTTTAGGACCCCCGTAGGGCGAGGGTTAATCTTAATGGACAAAGGTGAATCGGACGAATTAAGTGGACGAATCGAGCTTTCGTCGACACTTTCAACGTTCCAATTAGAGAACGATATAAATGTTGTTCGACGAATGCTCATTTCGCCCTTTTACTAAAAGTGAACGTGCATAGCCTGTCATTAATTTTAATCAGATATCCGCAGCGTGCTGGATTACTTTGTTTGGTATTATGCCAGAATTCAGTTTGGCATTATGTCAGAATCTTACATACCGTTGAAACAGCGTTCAGCAGCGAGCAGGATTACTTTGTTTGGTTACGAGCAGAGCGCGCTCGTTCGTCCTTACGTGGTATATGGGAAAAGCTGAATATGCGCGGCCCGGCCCGACCCGGCCAATCCCAGCCCGTGGCGACGCTTTTGAGAAGCTAATATCTCTGCAACCGCACGTCTGATTGACAAGCGGGTTTCTTTGCTGAGTAGCCCCATCCAACCAAACCTGTTTGAGATCGGTGCCGACTCATGTGGGTCACTACCACTGCACGTGGCGCGTGCTGCGTGAGGGGTGTTGAAAAGTGTTTTCTCGCAAAAACTCCGCAACGGCTGGGCCGATTGTGTTACAATTTGGTGTGTAGTTAGGGACCTCTCAGCCGCCACTTTCCCACAAGTCAGGGGTGGGGTGCCTCAGCACGTCTGCACGTGCACACCCCTATTCTATATCTCAGGAACGGCTGAGCCGATTGTGTTCAAATTCGGTGTGTGGTTAGGGACCCCTCCGCCGCCGCCTTCCCACAAGTTATGGGTGGGGTGCCTCTGCACGTGCGCACGTGCACACCCCTATTCTATAACTCAGGAACGGCTGAGCCGATTGTGTTCAAATTTGGTTTGTGGTTAGGGACCCTCCGCCGCCGCCTTCCCACAAGTCATGGGTGGGGTGCATCTGCACGTGCGCACGTGCACACCCCTATTATATATCTCAGGAACGGCTGAGCCGATTGTGTTCAAATTTGGTGTGTGGTTAGGGACCCTCCGCCGCCGCTTTCCCACAAGTCATGGGTGGGGTGCCTGTGCACGTGTGCACGTGCACACCCTTATTCTATATCCCAGGAACGGCTGAGCCGTATGTGTTAAAATTCAGTGTGTGGTTAGGGACCTCTCAGCCGCCTCTTTCCCACAAGTTATGGGTGGGGTGCCTCTGCACGTGCGCACCTTTTTTGTATCTCAGAAACTACTTGCCCTATCGAGTTAAAATTCACCATACATTTCCTTCGCGCTCGCTCTTACATCGCCGACTACGGCGCCTTACTGGTATTATGCCAGAATTCAGTATGATATTATGCCATAATCCTACATACCGTTGAAGCAGCGTTCGGAGTCTTCACATAGATCTTCAATTAAGCATCCTGTAACAAAGAGAGCAATGTAAGTAACCATTCAACATTCTGTAACAAAGAGATCAATGTAAGTAACCATTTATCATCCTGCAACAAAGAAATCAATGCATGTAATGATTTAACATCCTGTAACAAAGAGATCAATGTAATTAACCATTTAACATTCTAGATTAATGTAAATAACCATTTAACATCCTGAAACAAATATATCAATGTAAGTAACCATTAACATCCTGTAACAAAGAGATCAATGTAAGTAACGATTTAAGTAATCATCCTGTAACAAAGAGATCAATGTAAGACACCATTTAACATGTCAAGGCCATGACAAATATATTATGATATTGAGGATGTAATCTTGCCCCGCTATTTAATCAACAAATTTACATTTGACCCGGCCATACAGACGCTTTTCGGAAGCTAATAACTTTGCAACCACTGCTTCGATTGAGATCGGGTTTCCACCATTGGATAGGCCCATCAAATGAATTTGGATTTTGTTATGGTGCGTTCTGATAGGGTTGATACCACAGCGCTTGGCACCCGCAGACGTCGAAGTTAATCAAAATAATTATAGATAAAAATTGGCTTGATTTATCTAAGCATTCGTTTTTTATACACTGAAGCATACAGCGATATATATATATATATATATATATATATATATATATATATATATATATATATAGATAGATAGATAGATAGATAGATAGATAGATAGATAGATAGATAGATAGATAGATAGATAGATAGATAGATAGATAGATAGATAGATAGATAGATAGATAGATAGATAGATAGATAGATAGATAGATAGATAGATAGATAGATAGATAGATAGATAGATAGATAGATAGATAGATAGATAGATAGATAGATAGATAGATAGATAGATAGATAGATAGATAGATAGATAGATAGATAGATAGATAGATAGATAGATAGATAGATAGATAGATAGATAGATAGATAGATAGATAGATAGATAGATAGATAGATAGATAGATAGATAGATAGATAGATAGATAGATAGATAGATAGATAGATAGATAGATAGATAGATAGATAGATAGATAGATAGATAGATAGATAGATAGATAGATAGATAGATAGATAGATAGATAGATAGATAGATAGATAGATAGATAGATAGATAGATAGATAGATAGATAGATAGATAGATAGATAGATAGATAGATAGATAGATAGATAGATAGATAGATAGATAGATAGATAGATAGATAGATAGATAGATAGATAGATAGATAGATAGATAGATAGATAGATAGATAGATAGATAGATAGATAGATAGATAGATAGATAGATAGATAGATAGATAGATAGATAGATAGATAGATAGATAGATAGATAGATAGATAGATAGATAGATAGATAGATAGATAGATAGATAGATAGATAGATAGATAGATAGATAGATAGATAGATAGATAGATAGATAGATAGATAGATAGATAGATAGATAGATAGATAGATAGATAGATAGATAGATAGATAGATACATATATAGATATATATATATATATATATATATATATATATATATATATATATATATATATATATATATATATATATATATATATATTATATATATATATATATATATATATATATATATATATATATATATATATATATATATATATATATATATATATATATATATATATAATATATATATATATATATATATATATATATATATATATATATATATATATATATATATATATATATATATATATATATATATATATATATATATATATATATATATATATATATATATATATATATATATATATATATATATATATATATATATATATATATATATATATATATATATATATATATATATATATATATATATATATATATATATATATATATATATATATATATATATATATATATATATATATATATATATATATATATATATATATATATATATATATATATATATATATATATATATATATATATATATATATATATATATATAATATATATATATATATATATATATATATATATATATATATATATATATATATATATATATATATATATATATATATATATATATATATATATATATATATATATATATATATATATATATATATATATATATATATATATATATATATATATATATATATATATATATATATATATATATATATATATATATATATATATATATATATATATATATATATATATATATATCTATATATGTATCTATCTATCTATCTATCTATCTATCTATCTATCTATCTATCTATCTATCTATCTATCTATCTATCTATCTATCTATCTATCTATCTATCTATCTATCTATCTATCTATCTATCTATCTATCTATCTATCTATCTATCTATCTATCTATCTATCTATCTATCTATCTATCTATCTATCTATCTATCTATCTATCTATCTATCTATCTATCTATCTATCTATCTATCTATCTATCTATCTATCTATCTATCTATCTATCTATCTATCTATCTATCTATCTATCTATCTATCTATCTATCTATCTATCTATCTATCTATCTATCTATCTATCTATCTATCTATCTATCTATCTATCTATCTATCTATCTATCTATCTATCTATCTATCTATCTATCTATCTATCTATCTATCTATCTATCTATCTATCTATCTATCTATCTATCTATCTATCTATCTATCTATCTATCTATCTATCTATCTATCTATCTATCTATCTATCTATCTATCTATCTATCTATCTATCTATCTATCTATCTATCTATCTATCTATCTATCTATCTATCTATCTATCTATCTATCTATCTATCTATCTATCTATCTATCTATCTATCTATCTATCTATCTATCTATCTATCTATCTATCTATCTATCTATCTATCTATCTATCTATCTATCTATCTATCTATCTATCTATCTATCTATCTATCTATCTATCTATCTATCTATCTATCTATCTATCTATCTATCTATCTATCTATCTATCTATCTATCTATCTATCTATCTATCTATCTATCTATCTATCTATCTATCTATCTATCTATCTATATATATATATATATATAATATATATATATATATATATATATATATATATCGCTGTATGCTTCAGTGTATAAAAAACGAATGCTTAGATAAATCAAGCCAATTTTTATCTATAATTATTTTGATTAACTTCGACGTCTGCGGGTGCCAAGCGCTGTGGTATCAACCCTATCAGAACGCACCATAACAAAATCCAAATTCATTTGATGGCCTATCCAATGTGGAAACCCGATCTCAATCGAAGCAGTGGTTGCAAAGTTATTAGCTTCCGAAAAGCGTCTGTATGGCCGGGTCAAATGTAAATTTGTTGATTAAATATCTGTTCACTAAAACCACTCCACAACACAAAAATATACATTCCAATACCATTAACAATTATAAACCAATCACACAATAACCCTTATAAAACAACCCACTAACAACCAATCACACAAATAACCCTTCATAACCATTAAACAACCCAATCACACAAATAAACCTTCATAACCCATTAAAAACCCAACCAAACTCCATAACCCATTAACCAACCCAATCACACAAATAACCCTTCATAACCCACAACCCATCCAATCAAACAAATAATCCTCATCACCCATTAACAACCAATCACACAAATAACCCTCCATAATCCATTAACCAAACCAATCCAACAAATAACCCTTCATCAACCAATCCTCACACATATCCTCCACCTCCCTATAACCCCTTACATACTTCAACATTCCAGCCAACACCATCCAACATTCCACCCACCCCCCTACCTTCTCCTACTTTCATACCTCTTCTCTCCCCCCTCTCCCTACAATATCCAAAACCCACTCACTTTCCCTACTAAACATCTCACCCCCCCCCCTATCACCTATCCTCAACCCCTCCCCCCCCCCCAATATAACCCTCTTCTTATCTCATACCCCCACCCCCCCCCCATCCAAAAACCCCCCACCTTACCTCTAACATTCACACTCCACCTTTATATCCCCTATCCCTATCCCCTTCCCCCCCCATCCAATATTCCCTCCCTTCTTTTCTTTACACCCCCCCCCCCCCCCAAATCCCCCCACTTACCCACTAACATCTCACACACCCACTTTTCAATCCTATTCCCCCTATCCTCATCCCCCCCCATCCAATATTTCTCTTCTCTTCTTTACCCCCCCCCCCCCCCCAAATCCCCACTAACCTAACCTCTAACACTCCACTTTATATCCCTACTCCCCCTATCCTCTTCCCCCCCCCACCAATATTCCTCCTTCTCTTCTTTTAACCCCCCCTCCAATCCCCCCCCCCACTTACCCTTAACATCTCACACTCCAACTTTTATATCCCTATCCTCCTATCATCTTCCCCCCCCATCAATATTTCCCTATTCCTCATCTCTTAACCACCCCCCCCCCCCCCCCCCCCCCAATACCCCCCCCATTCCCTCCCCTAATCTTCTAAAAATCTCCTCCCCCCCCCAAAACCCCCCACCTCCCCTCCCCCCTCACCCCCCAATACTAACTCCCCATCTACCCCTACCCCCCCCCCCTCAACCCCCACACCCCCTTAAAATAATACATTTACCACCCTCCCCCCACCCCCCTCACTACCACACACAACCCTAAACCCCTCACAAACACCCCCCCCCCCCTACCCACCCTCCAAAATCAAATCAATACTTTCTTTCCTCACACACCTAAACACCAACCCCCTAACCATCCTCCCCACAACTAAACAACCCCCCCCCCCAACCACCATCCTCCATATCCCCCCCAAAAACCCTACAACCTCAACAACCACCAACCCCCCCCATCCAACATACCCACACCCCCCCCCCCCCCCCCCCCTACCACAACCCCCACCACCTCACCACACCCAAACCAACCAACCCACTCCCCCCCAACACCAACCAACACCCCCCCCACCACCCTCCCCCCCCCCCAAAACCAACACCACACCCCCACCACTCCCCAACCAAACCCCCAACACCACCCCACAACCCACACAACCCCACCCACAACAACCCCCCCCCCCCAAACACCCCCCAAACCCCCCCACTCCCACAACCCCACACCCCCCACCCACCACCCACCCCCCAACCCACCCAAACCCCCACACAACCCACTACACACCCCCAACCACCACACAACCCCCCACCCACCAACAACCCCCACCCCCCCACACACCCCCCCAACACCCCCCCACACCCACCCAACCCCCCCACCCCACCCCACACCCCACCCCCCCACCCCCACCACCCCCCCAACCCCCCCCAACCCACCCCCCACCCCAAACCCCACCCCCACCCCCCCCCCCAAACAACCCCCACACCCCCCCCCCCCCCACCCCACAACCCCCCCCCCAAACCCCCACCCCCACCACACACCCCCCCCCCCCAAACCACCACCCCCCCCCCCCCCCCCCCCACCAACCCCACACCCCCCCCCCCAACCCCCCAAACACCCACCCAACCCAAACCCCAACCCCAAACCACACCCCCCCCCCCCACAACAACCCACCCCCACCCCCCACCCCCACCAACCCACACCCCCCAACCCACAACCCCCCAACCCCCCCAACCACCCCACACCCCCCCACAACCACACCCCACCCACCCCCCCCCAACAACCCCCCACAACCCCCCCCCACCCAACACCAACCCACACCCCCCACCCCCCCCCCACCACCCACAAAACCCCCACACCCCCCCACACCACCCCACCCCACCAACAACCACCCACCCCCCCCACCAACAACACCCCCCCACCAACCACCCCCCCCAACACCCCACCCAAAACCCCACACCAACACCCCACCACCACACCAACACCCCACACCCCAACACCCACCCCCCCCAACACCACCCCCCCCAACACCCCAACAAACCACCCCCCCCCCAACCCACCCAAACCCAACCACCAAACAACCCCCCCCAACCACCCAACCCCACCCCCACCCACCCCCCCCCAACACCACCACCCCACACCCCCCCCAACACCCCCCAAACACACCCAAACCACCCCCCACACCCCCCAAAAACCCCCCCACCCCCCCACCCCAAACACCCCCACCCCCAACCCAAACCCCCAAACACCCCCCCAACCCCCCCCCCCCCACCCCAACCCCCCCCCCCCCACCCCCCCACACACCCCCCAACCAACCCCCACAACCCCCACACCCCCCAACCCCAACCCCCCACCCCACCCACAACCCCACACCCCCCAACCCAAACCAACCCACACCCCACCCAACCACCCCCTCCCCAACCCCAACCACAACCCACACCAACCACCTACCCCCCCAACCCCCACCCCCAAACAAAACCACACCAACCCAACCCCCCCAAACCAAACCCCCATCCCCCCCAACCACCAACCCATACAAACCACCCCCCCAAAACCACCAACCCAACCCACTCCCAACAACCACTCCCTCCCCCCACATACCCCTCCCAACAACCCTACACCCCCACTCCCATAACCCAACACACCAACCTAACCCCCCACCATCTCAATAACACCTAATCCAATCTCCTCTTACTCCAATTCCCCATATCTATAACCTCATTCCATACTAACCCCTAACCCATCCAACATCTAACCTCATTCCTCTTACTCCCTACTCCATATCAACTTAACCACCATCTAACTTACAACCCTCTTCCACCACCCATATCTCTAACTCATTCCTCTTACTCC